>SNQJ01S0248440.1:0-12488 GCA_010110895.2 Picea sitchensis
CTTTGTTGACAATACTTCTGCAATACAATTGGCCAAAAATCCTAAATTCCATGATCGAACCAAACATATCAACACCAAATATCATTTGATTCGACATCATGTTGAGGCCAAAACCATTCATCTCAAGCATTGTTCCACTTCAGAGCAAATTGCAGACATCTTTACTAAAGCTTTAGGTCGAGAGAAATTTGAAAAATTTAGAATGATGCTTGGGATGACAAATGTCCCTTCGGATTAAGGGGGGAATGTTAACTAACCCGTTACCGTTAACTAATCCAGCGGTTCAACTAACCAACGGTTTAACTAACTGTTCGCAACTTCTTGTCCGCCTCCGCCTATAGATAATGTATCCGCATCCATTTTTGTGAATAAGAGAGATTGATTTGTGTTCTCTGTATTATGTGCGTACTGTGGAGTTTATTTGGCCTGTTACACATCTCAATAAATTGTAATCTTAAAAATTATTATTATTAAAAATAGTGAAAATAGTTGAATGGAGTAGGTTTCTTATCAAGTCTATTTCATATAGATTAAGATTTTCAAAGTAAAATAGTTGTATGAATAGGTTTCTTATCCAAGTCTATCTCAATAAATTGTAATCTTAAAAGTAATTATTAAAAAATGTTATATACTAAATAAATTAAAGGTTGTATTTATATATTAAGTATATATTTTTTATTAAATTTTTAAATTTTCAATATTTTATTTAGTGATAAAGATATATTAAAATTAAATAATAACCATTTTTTTTTAAGATAATTAGTACTACCAAGACACTGATACGGTTTTTATGTGAAATCCATTGTGATAGAATGGATGATTTATATGATTAATTTGTTATTAGTATTACGACCTATATTAATATATTAATATTAATATTAATATTAATATGGCATGCTTGGTTTTATATTAATTTAGTATTTTTTTAAATTGTTTATTAAATTTCATGATGAATGGTTTTATAATTGATACAATTAACTTTGTTTTGATCTTGAATAAATGCATCCACCATGAATAAAGGTATAAGCAACTAAAGAAGTAAAGGTGGGTAAGAGATTACTTGCAATTCTTTACTAGAAAAGTGTTAAGAGAAGCTTTTCATGATCACCATAGTTTTGTTGAGTTACAATGTGACAAATATTTTGAAATAGAGATCTAATCAAAACAAAGAGATAATTTTGATCTTCTAGATTAGGATTGATTACATCCTTATAATATTTTAATTTTCTTTTTTCCTCTAACTCTCTATCACACCACATTTTCTCCTTAAATTTTGATTTGTTATTTTTAGCAATATCCTTATTTTGCAAAATGGTGTCTTGCATGATTCCCCAATAGGTTAGCCAAGACTGAGTGTCATTATGCCATTTTTTTTTGCCTAGATGGTGGTTACAACTGGATTTTCATGTAGTTCTAGCACTCCTTTTGTCTTCCATGTTGTTTAGCTTATTTCCTTTCATTTTGAGATTTTTCTGTGTTTGCTCTATCTTTTTCCGGGATTCAGGAGAAATACTATATCCCTAGATTTCACATCCATATAAAATAATGAGCATAACAAGAGTTTCAAATAGGAGTTTCTTAGATTATCCCATATCCAAAGATCTACTGATTTACAATTGTTTTCAAGCTCATAAGAAGCTTTCCATCCCAAAATAATCATTTTCTCAATACCATAATTACACTTGAGTTTGTGGTGAATATCCATTCCAAGATATTTGTATGAAGTCACTTCCCCAAATTGTTGTTGTCATGTCCATTTGACCTAGAAATGGATGCTACCATGATATTTTTTGTAGTGGTACCATATCTCAATGTGCTTAGTCTTATCATGTAACATTGGGTTCTCTGTCATCTTTATGCAACCCTCGTTATCACAAAATATCACCCAAGATATTTGTATGAAGTCACTTCCCCAAATTGTTGTTGTCATGTCCATTTGACCTAGAAATGGATGCTACCATGATATTTTGTGATAAAGAGGGTTGCATAAAGATGACAGAGAACCCAATGTTACATGATAAGATGCAACACATTGAGATATGGTACCACTACATTCGTGACTTGGTACAGAAGGGAGATATGAAAATCCAATATGTTGGCATAGATGAGTAGGTTGCAGATGTGTTGACTAAGCCTTAGTCTTGTGTGAAGTTTGAGTACTTTTGAGACAAGCTAGGTTTTTTCCGAAAGGACCTCCCTCAAAAGGGGGAGTGATGTTGATGATATTGTGGTATCTTGGCCAACAATGTGTAGCTTAGTTGGGATTTTATATCCTAGGGGAGTGATCATCCGTGGGAAGATCTCAAAGGTCCAGTAAGGATGATCTGTTAGAGTATTTGTGCAAGTATATGCAAGCTGTAGTCAGTAGTGGTAGCTCAGTTAGGATTTTATATCCTAGAGAATATTATGATTCCTGGGTAGATCCCAAAGGTCCAGTAAGGACGATCTATCAGAGTACCACATGGTAGCTCGTTACCATTTTATATCCTAGGCAATGTTATGATTCCTAGGAAGATCTCCAAGGTCCATTAAGGATGGCCTGCTAGAGTACCAAAATTTTTTTTGTTGATGCAAATGCCTCATTCTATTGCCACATATAGATGTTGATGTTCCATCTTCGTGTTGTTGATGTTGATGTTCCAACTTCGAGTTGTCCATGTTGATGTTCCAGCTTCATTTTGTTGATGATGATGATGTTACTCCAACTCCATATTGCATATGATGATGATGATCAACTTCTATTGATGTTGATGATGAGAAAAAATTTCGATGAACTATAGATATGACCGATAATGTTCTTGATGCTTATGATGATGTATTGAGAATAGTCAGTTGTTATTAATGTTTTCAATAGAATACTCTTCTTGTTAAGGGGGAGTGTTGAAATATTGTAACATCTAAGAATATTCTACCTAAGAGAGAGTTGAATAATATTATTATATTATATTTAATGAGGCCCTATTGTGCCTTAGCAAAAGTCAACTCTATTGTGCCTTGATAGTTAAATGCAATTTAAGAGGTAAAAGGAAAGGTTAGACCATACCTAATTATAGGCTGGCCTGAATACTATTTATATGGGAGGCCAGTGCCTCATTTGTATATACTCACCAACCAAGTCTGTAGTGCGCAAGTATTGGAGGAGAAACTATTGCAACTGAGGGTGACATCAAGGAGGGTTTTGGTCTATCTCTTGGCATTTCTTGGTTAAGTGGTGCGCTACTCTTCCTAGTGAAGGAGTAGACGAGGATATTTTGTTCGGTCTTTGTTCTATCTATATTGAGGAAGTTTTATTGGGTTTTCTCCCCCATGAGGGATTCCTAGGATAATATTTGTGTCTCTATTGTTTATGTGATTGTATCTCTTTCAGTGATCTTATTTATGCAGCTAATGTGCTAAATGAATATAACAATAAAGAAGAACCGTAATTTCTAGTTGTATAAGTAAAACTTCAATAGTAGGTACTAGAAGACTCAAAGTTACTGATGTATTGGGAAAATGGGAAAAGTTAAATAACAAATATGGCTTTGGGGGCAATAATGGAAATTGTTTTTGAGAAAAAAATCAACTTGAAGAAGTTTCATTTCCACACATCTTTAGCTAATACAATTAAAAAGAAAATCAACATTCAAAAGAAGCTCTTACTCTACAAGAAGGACCTAATATTAAACAAAAATTCAAGGATAACATCCCTTTGGTAGTAATCCAAACGTCACTTTATTAATGAATGCTTATTAATATTAAAAAGTTTACTCTCTCTTTTGGAGCCACCATCAATGTTATCTAAGTCAGTATTTAGTATGTAATGTGGATAGCCAGAATCCAATTTGAACATTTTTTGGAAGATGATTGTACATGTATTAGGTCTAGGTTATTGAGATTCTAGTAACATCAAATTGAGTCAAAAGGATAGTAAATGTGTATTTTGATTTCCCCTTCAAAATATAAAATACAATTTTTTTTTCTTGGAAAAAATAGGATAATAATTATAGGTTAAAGAGTATTATAACATGGCAACAATTTTTCAATAATATTATATTAAAATGAGAAAAAAATTGTTTTTTTAATGTAAACAAAATATTATGATTTTCAAATCTTTGTTTATGTAACATCCCTCTCTTGCGAGCACATGTTATTGAATTATTCTTTGAGGAAACTTGCATGCAAGTGATCTGGCTATAGTACATGGTTATTTGTTTCGCTTCTGGATTCTTATGATGATGTTGTGGGATTGTGATTTTATGTTATTTGGTATATGCGTATTGACAAATGTTATTGACGAGTTTCCTTGACTGTGCAAGAAACTTGATGGATTGTGGATGCCAAGGGCATCAATCGACCTCCTTGGAATCTAGATTGAGTGAGGGAGTGGATTGTACTAGTTCAAGTATTTCATTTATGCATATGTGACATATGATCGATTATAGTATGATTTTGTATATGGATCATTAACAATGTTTCGTTTATGGATGTCGGATAATGAATACTTGCTAATATGACTTACATAAGGAGTAAATGGGCCATGCACATAGACCATATATTGAGGGAGAGGTGTGGTAAAGTCTCTATCACAACCTACTAGCACTCACATCGTGGCTTGAATTATAAGTTAACAATTACCTAGTTCGAGAGGTCCACGATTCCATGAAGAAAAAATGAGATAGTCTCTCATGAAGATTTATAAGGCGTGTGAAATAAGGCAGGTTCCTTATTCCATAGAATCCCTTAGTCTCTCACAATGTCACTCGAATGGAGTGATGACTCCAAGGGTTGGACAACTACCAAAACCACTCAAAGGCGAGTGGCACCTTTGGAGAACAGAGTGCGTCTTGAAGGGCACATCACGAAAATAACACTTGAGTCAATGAATCTAGGTGGCTTAGAAATCCTTGGTCGAATAATTAAACCTTGTATAATCTTTAAGCATTTCTATATTTAATAAATTAATTAAGGATATAAATGATTACTTATAAATCCCTAAATGAAATTCTAAGCCTATTCAAAAAATTAATCCTAAGTCTAAGCTACTAAGAAGACTAAAACTAAATTATAAATTAAATAATGAGGGGATGAAGTAAATCAATTTAAGAAATTAAGAAAAATAAAATAAACCTAAAGATTGATTTAATACACATATGTGTAAAAAATTATCAAATTGGAAATTAAGGTAAGAATGGAAAAAAGCCGTCCCCGAGGTGTAGGACAGTCGGTGACAGAGTGTGTTGTTAAGCCACTCTATGTTGAAAAGTCATTGGTTCGAAACCTGCGGGGACAAAAAATCCAACCATTCTAAGGGTTGGTATGGCTCAGGTCGGGTGCGATCCCTGGGTGATTTTGATGGCTTAGATTCCCGAGTCGTAGTTTCTCAAGACAAAGGTTAATCACGATGCCAAGAAGGTTCGGACCAATTAAAAAACA
The DNA here is from genome assembly GCA_010110895.2 of Picea sitchensis. Taxonomy (NCBI): domain Eukaryota; kingdom Viridiplantae; phylum Streptophyta; class Pinopsida; order Pinales; family Pinaceae; genus Picea; species Picea sitchensis. The sequence continues at coordinate 5,416 of SNQJ01S0248440.1, forward strand.
AAAAAAGAGAATGGAATAAAGCTGAAATAATGTGTACGCATAGAAATGTATCTATAGTCTAGTTAACACTAGTCGAACTAGGAGAAGAATCCTATTTTAATTCAACTCAGATTTTTTAAGGTGCCAATCATTAATTGGAAATAAGGGGAATAAAGAGACAAGTCGAAGTGATTTAAGGAGTGTTTTTAGGAAGGGTGAGGACAATTGACTCTTATTAAAATAAATTGTGAAATTACTTGTGCAACTTGGGGGAGAGGATGAAAAGTGTAAGGGGGAAATAATTCTAAATTATTTATTTAAAAAGTGAATTAATTGTGAAAGTGGGGACATGTCAAGGGGAAATTCTATAAAAAAAAATGGCCTAGACGAGTAATGGATCATATTGGTTATGGGTAAAGTTATGTTTGAGAATATTTGAGTGGTTTTACTTGTGAGAGTTGGGATAGCCATCTTGGGAAAGAGTGGTGGCTCTACTTTGTGAGGCAAGCTGGGAACTAGAGGATTTATGGGTTTGTGTGCGTGGCCCCTTTGCAGTTCGAGGGATAAGAGAGAATAAGAGTACCCCTAGCGTTGGTTGGGAACCGAGTCTCCTTCGGTTATGGTATTCTTATTCTGAGATTTGAAATGTATTAAGTTTTAATTAGAAAAATTAGTTAGATTTATTTGTATAGTGTCAAAATTCTGATATATATATTATACGAGATCTTGTTGGATTTTGTGTGTTCAAGTTGGAAGCCTTGAAATTAATTATTCAACAATTTTTTCAACATGTATTTAGACATTGCGTTAGCGCTCCTTCTTTGCCAATCCCCTTTTTTATAAAATGAGAAGCAGAGAATACAGAGAAAGAGCAGAGAAAAATAGTATTCAGTATATTAGGTATATGAAGAAAATAGTACATCTAGAAAAGGGAAAATAGTTGAGCTAAATAGGCTCAAGCAAGTCAAGAACATTAGGAAATGATAGTACAGCTGGCCAAGACAGATGGCAATGTACAACCAGACTATTGAGGTTACATTATGTTTAACACTCCCTCTTAAACTCAATACTTACAGACATCAGCACTGATGATGCCCAAGTGTTGTCTCTGAAAATCAAAAACGGATTTTCCCAGTGGCTTTGTGAAGATATCTATGAGCTGATCTCGAGAGCCACATAATTGAAGTGCAATATCACCATTATTGACTAGCTCATGGATGAAGTGAAAGCGAGTGTCAATGTGTTTGCTTTTCTTGTGAAACAGATGATTTTTGGATAGAGCAATTGCTGAGGTGTTGTCACAAAATATAGGAGTTGGATCCTTTTTTGTATGTGATATATCTTTCAATATTATTCTCAGCCACACAGCTTGACAGGAAGCTGAGGTAGCAGTGACATACTCTGCCTCTGTAGAAGACATTGATACAATTGGCTTCTTCTTTTATGCCCATGAAATCAGGTTCGTGCTCAGGTTAAAAACATGTCCTTAGGTGCTTTTCCTATCATCTAGGTTGCCTGCAAAATCACTGTCTATGTAACCAGAGAGACGATTATCATCAGATTGAGTGTACCATAAGCCAAAATTGAGAGTTCCTGCAACATATCTTAGAATCCATTTTTCCATCTCCCAGTGAGAATCTTTGGGGGATTCCATGAATCTGGAAACAAGGCTAGCTACATACATAATATCAGGCCTAATTTCTATAAGATACAACAAACTGTCTACTAAACATTTGTATAGGGTAGCGTCCACTGTAGGGCCTTCATCTTTCTTGCTCAATTTTGTGCCTAGGGGTATAGGGGTTTCTGCTGGATTGCATTCTTCCATGCAGAATCTTTTGATGATGATTGCTGCATACTTTTTCTGATAGACAAAAATTCCTTTGGCTGATTGATCAACCTCAATCCCCAAAAAATATTTCATTATGCTAAGATCTGTCATCTCAAACTCAGATTGCATGGCATGTTTAAAACTAGTTAACTCAATATTTCCAGTATATATCATGTCATCAACATATAAACATACAATCAAAATTTTATCGTGCTGATTTGTTTTGGTGTAAAGAGTTGGCTCATTTTGGCTTCTGCTGAAACCACTTTTGATCAGGTAAGTGTCAATTCTTTCGTACCAAGCTCTTGGAGCTTGCTTTAAGCCATACAAGGATTTCTTCAACCGATATACTTTGGTTGGTTGCTCTTGGACTTCAAATCCAAGTGGTTGGTCAACACAAACTTCTTTTTCTAAGAAACCATTCGGAAAAGCTGACTTGGCATCCATCTGGTATACTTGCCATTTTTGTTGGGCTGCTATGGCCAATAGAGTCCTTACAGTGTCTATTCTTGCTACTGGAGCAAAAGTTTCACCATAATTAGTACCTGGTTGTTGTGAGAATCCTTTGGCAACAAGTCTTGCCTTGTGTTTTTCAATCTTCCCTTTTTCATTGAGTTTAGTTTTGTAAACCGACTTGACACCAATACTCTTCTTGTGTCTAGGCAAATCAACAAGATCCCATGTCTTGTTCTTCTCAATGGAGTCAATCTCTTGGTTCATGGCTTGTACCCAATGTGGCTCCTTAGCTACTTGTTTAAAAGATGTAGGTTGACATGACATTAATGCAAAAAAATTGTGTTGTTCAATGTCATCCAAATGCTGATGGATTTCTCTCAAACTTCGAGTTATCTGATTTTGAAGTTCATAGGATGAGTCTCTACTTGAAGTTGAATTATCTTGAGAATTTTCAGGTTGTCCTTGTACCTACAATCTTGGAAGAGCAGGTTGAGGTATTGGTTGTCCTGAATTTTCCGTGTTTTCAGAACTGGGCAGCAATGGATTTTGACTGTCCATTTGCTGATTTTCAAATTCATTCCAGAGTTGATTTTCCAAAAATTTTATATCTCTGTTGAGAATTAGTTTCTTTGAGATTGGATTGTAAAGCCTGTAAGCTTTATATGTTTCACTGTATCCAGTAAAGATACATTTCTCACTTCTATCATCCAGTTTCTTCCTTAATTCAGAAGGTATGTTAGCGTATGCTATGCATCTGAATGTCCTTAGATGCACAACATTTAGCTTTGTCCCACTCCATGCTTCTTGAGGGACTTTCATCTTTAGATTGGTCGTTGGAGATCTATACAAGAGATAAGCTGAGCATGCTACTGCTTCAACCCAAAAAGTATTTGACAAACATTTTTCTTTGAGTAGGCTTCTTGCCATGTTCATTATTGTCTGGTTTTTACTTTTAGCCACTCCATTCTATTCTGGAGTATACCTAGTTGTAGTTTGCATGATAATGCCTTGTGATTTGCAGAGATTTGCAAATTTGTTGGAGTTGTATTATCCTCCTCCATATGACCTAAGAGATTTTATATATTTGTCACTCTGTTTTTCATCTTCTGCTTTGAATTCTTTGAATTTTGCAAAAGTTTCAGACTTGTGTCTGAGAAAATAGATCCAGATTTTCCTGCTAAAGTCATCAATAAACGTTAGAAGATAAAAGATACCACCTATGGACTCTGTTTTCATTGATCCACATAGGTCAGTGTGAACAAGTTCGAGATGTTGTTTGGCTTGAGTGGAGGACTATGGAAAACTAGTTCTCTTATTTTTTCCAAGTATGCAAGACTCACATGGGGGATTTTTCTCTTTGAAGATAGGGAGACCTTTGACCGTGGAGTGCTTTTGTAGAAGACTTAGACTCTGAAAGGGTAGATTTCCAGATCTTGTATGCCAAACCATAGTTTCATTGGGGGTGGATGCACTTTGTGCATATGTTTGGATCAGATTTGTAGTTCTGAGGGTCAGGGGAAACATCCTATTCTAAGTCATGTGGATTTCATAAATCAATTTTCTGCTGGGGGTTTTATCATATATCCTACAAGATGCTCCCCCAAAAAGTACCTTATAGCCATGTTCAATGAGTTTTCCTACACTTAGCAGATTATGTTTCAGATTTGTTACATGATAGACATTGTTTATGTCTTTCTTTACATTTTGTTTAGTAAGAATAGGTACAGTTCTTTTTCCTTGAACTTTGACTAAGGAATCATTTCCAAGTGTAATATTAAATGAAATTGAATAATCAATGCATGAAAGTAAATCTTTGTTACCTGTCAAGTGATTGTTGCATCCACTGTCCAAGAATCAGATATCTTTAGGTTGTTCTTCAGACTTGTGACATGAGAGAAACATACCTCTTGAGGTTTCTCCCGTATGATTTGACACATGTGCTCTACCTGAGAGTTGATCTACTTGCTTCTTCCTGCATTTAGATTCATAGTGCCCATACTTTTTGTAGTAATAGCATTGTATGCTTGATTTTTCATTTGATCTTCTCCCTCTGCCTCTTTCAGGTTGGAAACTCTGATTCTAACTCTGTTGTCTGTGACCTTGGAAATTTTGATTCAGGAACTGTTGTATGTGTCCTCCACTGGAGTGAGGGTTACTGGGACTACTCCCTCTTCCTTGGTGTTGAATTTTGAATCCATAATTTGGCTTTATTCTCTTTTTTCCTCTGTGTTGCCTGAGATTTCTCTGTGGGTTTGACATGGCGCCAAGGTCTGTTGGATCTGGTTCCACATATCCAAGAGCCACTGGATCCCAACACTCTTGTTCTTGCAAGAAGGATCTCATTCGAAGAGACCAAAACTTGTAATTATTTCAAAGAAGAATCGGGCCTTGAGTTGGTTCTAAATTGCTAGACATGGCCATCTTTAAATAATTTAACACAATAGAAAAAAAATGTTAGAAAAATTTTGTGTTTACCTGTTTCCTGCACGTAAACTAATTTCTTGCAGTGACTTCGGAACTTCGTGATTTGGTATTTCGTGAGTCTTGACTTCGACCTTTCGTGCTTTGAGACTTCGGGACTCCTGTATACGAGTCCTCCAATGTCTTGTCTCCCCAACTCCAGGTTGCTGAAACGTCGAATTGCACTTAACAACCCTATATTGGCCCTTAGCCTTCGTCTATGTGACCACGACCGGTGACCACACACCTAATCATTCAAGCGCTACCAGATTTTCACGATTCAGGGAATTGTGATGTAAGCACTTCGTCGGTTCTCTGTTCCTCAATATCCTGAAACCCAAAATATCTTGGCGCCTATCCTTCTCGAACTCCTTTTCGAGATTTTGCGTTTTGAAACTTCACGAATCTTGCTGCTCCAATTCCTGACCCTTCAAAATTCCGGTATCCGAAATACCGAAGTACTGAATTTCGAAATGCCGAAACTCCACTCCTACAGGAGATCAATGACTGTGAGCCTCCCCTGATCTGACGACTCAGATCCTTTCAGGATTTCGTGGGTCAAGAGTCCCGAACTCTTACCCTTTGCATTCCCGGTAGCCGAAATGCCAAAATGCTCCTTTCATGGATTTCCCCGAAACCTCAAACACTACCACGTGTCCTCCTTGTGGATGGTCACGATGTTTTTAGGAATTCATGAGCCAAGACTTCTTGTCTCCCAACTCTTCCTCCTTAATCTCCCCGTACCCAAATTCCCGGTAGGTTTAGATCTCCTTTTGCGATTTCGAGAATCGGGACTTCTTGTCTCACGACTCCTACCTCCTTAGTCTCCTGATACCCGAATTCCCGATAGACATATATCTTTGACACCTGTCCTCCAAAATAGATGGCTCACGATCCTTTCAGGATTTCGCGGATTGTGAAGTTGAAGGTCTCCACTTCCTTTTGTTGAGATGAGGTTTAAACCTCACGCACCTTTCCTGGATCCGACGACTCACGGACCTTAGTGCTAGATTTGAAGGTTTAGATCTTTCTTCCTTTTCTTTGATTCAGTGGCTCTCAGACCACGGTGCTCCAGATCCAACGGTCTAGATTCCTTCGGGATTTCACGAATCGCGAAGTCGAAGGACTCCACTTCCTTTTGCTAAGATGAAGTTTAAACCTCACGCACCTTTCCTGGATCCGACGACTCACGGACCTTAGTGCTAGATCTGACGGTTCAGATCTTTCTTCCTTTGTTTTGATCCAGTGGCTCTCAGGCCACGGTGCTCCAGATCCAACGGTATGGATTCCTTTGGGATTTCATGAATCGAGACTTCGTGAGGCAGTGACTTCATGACCCCTTGCTTCTTCCAAGTCCCGAACTCCGAAATACCAAAATTTCACCCCGCGATTTCAGGATTTTGCGATTCGGCTATTCTCCTATGCACTTCAGAGGACTAAACCTCATGCACTTTTCTCGAATCCGACGGTTATCGATCCTCTGCGCAAAATCTGACGGCTGAAAATCTTTTGCCATTTTTGCTCTCTCCTCGTCCTTTTTGAACTCGATTAGTGCCTCAAATCTGTTAGCAGGACCGATCTTACGACTGTGTCTATCTGTCCTTTGCTCCTTTAGCGTGTTCTTTGCTGCTTCTATAAAGAGTTTCTCCTGAGGAAGGAAATTCCTGAATCTTTCACGAATTTGAAAGAATTTCACGAATTCTTTGAATGTTTCTTCCCTCTGCAACAATCTTTCACTAATTTGAAAGAATTTTCAGGAGATCCTTAGATGTTTCTGCCTTCTACAGTTCTGACTCCTCAATCTTTTGAGCGTATTGTGCTCTGCTTCCTCGTCTATGCTTTCTGCCACAATCTTTTGAGCGGATGGCAGACTACAGATTTCTCTCCAGGCTTTGTTAAGAAGCTCGCGTCCTATGCTCTCGTTCACAGTGTCAGCTCTGCATTGTTGAGGACCGGGTTGCTCTCTAGACTGCGTGAAGAGGATTATTGGCGAAGCTCTGATACCATGATAAAATGAGAAGCAGAGAATATAGAGAAAGAGAAGAGAAGAAATAGTATTAAGTATATTAGGTATATGAAGAAAAGAGTACATCTAGAAAAGGGAAAATAGCTGAGCTAAATAGGCTCAAGAAAATCAAGAACATCAGGAAATGATAGTAGAGCTGGCCACGACAGCTGGTAGTGTACAGTAAGACTGTTGAGGTTACATTATATTTAACACTTTTTGCTTTACATGTTCGCTACCCTTGGAATGCTTATTGGGATGGTTAGAAACATTAAATCTCCACCAGTAGATACTTGAACCTCGTTACACGTGAATCTTGTTTGCTGTCTCTGTAATACAGTT
>SNQJ01S0248441.1:0-12997 GCA_010110895.2 Picea sitchensis
GCAAGGAGTGCATGCAAGAGGTTTCCAGGAGGACTCAAAAGTCATGGGGAAAGCTCAAGAAGGATAGGCCATTGAGTTCTTGAAGAACAGTGCAGGCAAGTTATGTTTTGAAGGTTGCCAAGAAGCGTTGCGAGTTTGCGTGCAGGTGAACCAGTCTTCGTGGAGGAAGGAACAGATGGTCGGTATTCTCCGAGGAGAATCCATGAGTTCCCATAAGCCGTCATATCTTCCAAAGGTTCAGAGAAGTTACAACGCAAGTGTGGAAAGCATTCGAAGCTCGAGAGGGTTAAGGGTCGTTGATGCGAGTCACGAGGACCGTTAGATCTACACGTGTGTCATGTATCAGGGTTTCGTGAGTTGAAACTCCAAATTATTACAACAGGAATCGCGATATCGTGATACGCGATATCCCGACAGATCAGAACCGTCCATCAGTGGAGACGCGTGTCAGAAAGTCTGACGAAGTTGGAGTTCGGCATATAGGAGGTTTTGAGGACATGATACTCAGATAGGTTGGAATTGCGAAATGAGATATTCTGACGGGAGAGTTGTGTGGGGCCATAGCAGAGTTGGCAAGTGGAGGATAGGTGGCACACCGTATCAGAGTTTGGGGAAGGTAAAGTCCCAAAACCATTGACATCAGGATTCGCGATCCCGCGAACCTCGAAATCTCGATAGAAGTGATGGGAAGTGGAAAGGTCAACTCGCACATGTGCATCGGAGTTTCAGCGTATCGGGTATCGAGAGTCGGTAAAACGAGCTTCTTGATATTGCGAGTAGCGAAATTGTGATAGGAGAAGTTCTAACAGAGTAAGGGAGAAGTTAACGTTGACTCATATCGGGTCTTGTGGATCCGAGAGTATAGTGTTCGACCTTTGAACTTGCGAAGCCGCGAGTTCCGATCCTCCGATAAGTAAAGAGAGGGGATTGCACGAATAGTGCTGTGGGTGTAGATTTCATGATAAGGGAATATAAGGACCGATTAGTGTTCTTCGGGCTGAGGAAGAAGAAGATCCTATGAAGCGGGCTTGCCTGCGGGTGCGGCTGCGTCAGGTTTGGTATCAGAGAACAAAAAGACTCTTTGCTTTCTATAGAAGAGAAGGAGAATTCGCCATGCCACCCAGGAGAGAAAGGCAGTCACCTGATCCAGAGGATAGGGAGGTGCGGAGAAGAGGCAGGCAGATGGAAAATCCAAAAATGGAGAGACAGATGCCTGATCTACGAGCAAGAATCAAGGACATGGAGACAACGCAAAGACGCACAGCCAGTGCAGGGGATCTGAGTGATTCCAAGAGAGAAATTGAGGCTAACATGAAGAAGAAGTTGCAGCCGAAGATGCATCAAATGAGCATTTGATCAAAGCTATTGCTAGGATGGGTGCAAGAGAAAAAATGGACATTCCAGTTTACGAGGGAAACTTGGATGCAGAGGAACTACTAGATTGGATTAGAGCCCTAGACACATACTTATATTATGAAGATGTGGAAGAGGATAAGAAAGTCAAGCATGCTGTCACATGCTTGAAAGGACATGCAACATTGTGGTGGGATGAACTACAAGCAGATAGACGATGTAAGGGAAAGCAGAAGATCAAGAGCTGGGACAGGATGATCGCGAAGATGAAGGCGAAATTCATCCTGAGAGATTATCAAATTACTCTATTCAGGAGGATGCAGAAGCTGAGACAGAAGATGATGACAGTGAAAGAATACACTGAGGAATTCTATCGACTGAACATCAGGGCAGGTCATCGGGAGCCGGGGAGGCGATGAGAAAGTTTAGGTATATGAATGGCCTGAGATATGATATCCAGGACGATATGAGCATGGTAACCATTCCAAACAGTGGAAGATGTTTATCATATGGCTCTGAAGGCTGAGGAGAAGTTGAGCCGTAAGTAAAGTCAGCGAGGCTGTGGCAGAAGTCAGCCCAGAGGTAGGTCAGTTTCCCAGGATAAATACCATAAGCCAAGGAGGAATGGAAGAAACCTCGGACTCGCGTAGAGAGAGGTGGAACCTCACAGCAGAGGACAGCAATATGCTGAGCAGAGGGACAACATAATGAGCAGAGAGGAGACTATGCTGATGGAAATACTTTTCCTTGTACTAGAGGTCGAGGTAGGGGAATAGGTGGAGTAATCACATACTTCACATGTGGAAAGAATGGGCACAAGTCTTACGGTGTCCAGAGAAAAAGAATGACATTGGAGAATCTCACATCACCGAAGCGCAGAGGCGGGGTGTTGAGGCAGAAGACGCTAAAAGCGGAAGATCGTTGATGATGAGAAAGAAAGTCTTTGACACCCAAAGGAGGCGGAAAGTTCAGTCAAAGGACCAGACCTTTTAGAACAGCTTGCAAGACCAAGGATAGGGTATGCAAGGTCATTGTATATAATTGCTTTGGATAATCGTATCTAGAGATCATAGAGAGAGCTAAATTTTGGAGATGGCCCCTCATCAAACCCATACAGAGTTTCGTGGCTATATAAGGGACACCAAGTAACTGTCACAAAACAATGCTTGGTGGAATTCAAGATAGGAGTGGATAAGGATGAGATTTATTGTGATGTCATTCCCATGGATTTTTATCATCTATTGCTGTAAGGTAGACCATGGAAGTATGAGAGAAATGTGATTCATGATAGGAGAATGAGCACATACACCCTAGAGAATAGGAGAACCCATATGTTACTTCGATTTTGAAGGACCGAGGTGTGGAGGCTGGGACTGCAGTAGAACCTCATGAGTAGGAGAAATGTAGAGACCCAGCAATTAAATACAAAAATTTAAATTCAGTAGCATATAATTGCTTACGTGAATTTATACATTCACACAAAAAAATGTGCATAAGTTACAATCTATCTACAGCATGGAAATAACTCAAAAAAATCACATATAAATACCTATTTCTGATGCTAATTCCTGTTGATATGGCTGTCCCTTCCCTATTGACTTGCTGCTGTCTTGCCTAGCACGATGAACTGACCAACACTGCCAAAACCGACTATCTTTAACCCATTGCTAGGACCCGTACATCCATTACTATTCTAAGAAATCGAAAGGAATCCTGGCCCCGTGCCCAAAACCCCCAAAAACCCTGGTGCACTGTGTCAATTCCCCTCACAAAATTTCACCTCCCTCTCTGCAATACTCAGAGCTCCAAAAATCCATCCCCAACCTCCCGTGGAATGCCCTCCCTTTCCAACTCCTTCCTTCTCCCTCCTTCACTAGAGCTCTTCCCCTCATTAATTTCCTTATCTCCCCCTTAGTAATTTCTTATCCCATTCTTTAATGCCTTATCCCCCCTTCATTAATATCTTATCCATTTCTTTAATGCCTTATCCCTTCCCGCGTACGTAAAGAATTTTAATTAAACAATTTTAAAATTATTAAGCCCCTTTAATTATTACAAATATCATTGAGTGTAATGATATGTAATAATTAATTAATTAATAATTAATCAAAGTTAAAACAATTAATTAATAAATAAATGAAATCAATTATTATTAATGCTAATCATTGTTTAATTAAAACCATATTAGTAATTAATTGTTTAATAAATTTTTACTTAATAATCCTAAGCATGTATTCATCTAGAGGGTTGTTACATACACCACCCTTCAAGAGCTTAGTCCGAAGTTAAGGTGCTCCATGTTACAAGGAAAGAGCATGGTTCACACATTCGTAACAAGTAACTGACATTATTCCAAAGTAAGGAAAAGAAACTCATACATACTAGTGTACATGTACAAAATTGCGCTTATTATTAGCTAATTTTTAGTCGTGCATGTGTAATAATCAAAGCTGTCATCGTTTGTAGTAATTTCGCATTATTACGTAATCCAGTCAACAAGAAGGCTGAGGAGTCTTTTATAAAGACAACAAACCAATCAATTGTTTGAGAAATCCTTTGAATTTACTTTTATCTAGTTCTACAATTTTTATTTTAAACAATTGTGGTTTAGTTACATAATATGAATATTCATATATACACATTTGTCTTCATCAAATCCACCACATGGCCGGATCTCCCATACTCTCAACTTCTTCTCATCCTTCACTAACTTCGCCCAACTCCATTCCTATCCATCCTCTGCTTGACTATCTTGGGCGTCAGCTATACCGCCCTAACTCCAAATAGAACCCGTAAGTGGAAGTATTGCTATCTCGGCTTCCCTAACTGACAAGCGGTAATCATCTGACACAGGGAGCGTGAACTAATACCGTTCTCCCATGACTTCGGTTTCGGAGGATACCGCGATTGGGAAATGCCTCCACCCTCCCTAAATCATAACTAGGGTCCACCCTACAATGGAGGATACGGTGGGAAATGCCTCCACCTCCTATGAGGACTAGGGTCCACACCCTATAATGGAATCTCTGATGGCACCGTGTTGTTGGGGTTTTGTCATGCGTTTATTTGGTTTTGGGCAGTGTCATCACCTGAAATGTGCAGTGATCCACATATCATAGCAATGCATCCAAACCAATAAATTTCCAAATACAATGTTCATGCATGACAACATAGATTACGATTGGTCACGATACACTTTCATCATCATTATCAGCTATTTCATAGCCCAATGAACTACAGATTAGTCTGTAACACAAACTCAATACATTTTCTGTATGCATTATCATCATGTAATTTCATACCAGCATCATTTCAGTTGGTATCCCTGTACCCGATAAGTTAACATCAAAGTTTTTCAATTAGAAATAGATCTCATAATATCCATAATTCAATTTCAACACCCATTCACGAGATTATCATTTACTCAAACTTCGTTATATAATATCCAACATCATCCTAATAGCATTTAAACATTCCATTTTAATTCAAATTCTCACAATGTGTCGCATCATATACATCATCATCCAATAACTTGTTTAAACATTAAGTAAAAGTTTACATTCACATAATAGATCGCATTACATACATCATCATTAATAACATTTAAACATTCATAAAATTTACATGTATACATGGCGGTCATCATATACATCATCATCAAAATAACATTTTAAACATTCATAAAAGTTCATAATTTTAAAGTTTGAGTGTATCACTCAATAGTTTCACCGTGACTAGAAAAAATAAGAATATGAATATACCGAGGTAATCACAGTTTGTCTAAGTCAAAATGTGGTTTTACATACACCCCACCTTGAGAAACATGTTCTCGAGGTGGTCAAAATAGTCAGGGATAGTCTCACCGTGTCTCAGCATCTTCCCAAGTGATAGCAGATCCTGGACTATGCTTGTCTCACTGGACCTTAACTTGATTCTCTTGGGCGGTTCACGGGTTATTAGGACTCTATGGTCCAATAATGTATAGCGGTTCTATCGTGAGAGTTCCCATGTCCGATCCTTGCAATTCCTTCCAATTTAGTTTTATGTGATTCATCAGCAACAACTGTATAATGGCCGATAAAACAGATACATGAAATACATTATGAGTTTTATGCAGTGGGGTGGAAGTACGAGAGGCGATGAACTAGCGGGTCCAATTTTCTCTTGGATCTGAATGGTCATATAAATTGAGGTGACAACTTTGTCCCCTTCCCAAACCATTATGTGGTACTCTTATTGGGCCTGATACGAATGAAAACTTGGTGTCCGCCCTTAACTTCGGTCGGTCCTGTGTGCATCTGCTACATGGCTTTTACGCCTATCCTGTGCTTCCTTTAATCTTTGCCCTCGTCTGAATCCTGTTGTTCCTCCATTTCTTGAATCAATTATGGCCCAACTATTTCTCGGTATTCCTAGTCTAATCCCAACTCAATGGCGTTCTGCATGGCCTCCAATATAAAGCTTTGTAGGGTGGCATTCGATGGAGCTATGATATAAATGTTGTGTAGAGCCAAGCTGGCTACTAAGGTGGGTACTTCTCCCAGCGGGTTTGATTATCCATTACATACATCCCTAGCATGTCATGACAGTTTACTCTCTCAGTCTACCCATTTGTTTCCAGGATGATAAGTTGTGCTTAAGTTCCAATGAGTCCCTACAACTGACGCTATGAAACTTGTCCAAAATCTAGAAGTGAATCCGAAGTCCCTATATGAAATGATCTTATTAGGTATCACGTGCAAACAGATAACCTCACTTACAAACCTGCGGTGCCCATCGGTGACATACGTAGAAGTTTCTCCTGCTCCGAAATGAAATGAGCACTCTTGGTTAACTTATCCACTATCACAGAATGGCATTTGTCTATGGGATGTGAGCAGCAACCCACAAAAAAAATCCATAGAGATGACTTCCCATTTGGACATAGGAACATCCATGTGGTTGTAGGAAGCTTTTTGGGTGATGGTGGTTGGCTTTCACTTGTTGACACTCTAGGCATTTGGCAATGAAACGGATTCCATCATATACATGCCTGCCCACCAAAGAAGAGCTTCCTCATATCTGCGTACATACTTTTCACACCAGGATGCGCACTATAAAGTGATCTATGGGATTCCTTAGTATGATGCTTCGAATATCTATTCTGGGGATGTACATCCTTCTCGATATCTGTAATCCATCTATTTCCAGATTATATCCTTCATACTTTGGGTCTATCTTCCTCCCGCTCTGGAGGTTTTAATTAACCTTTAAATACCAACTTTCTTCTAGGAGTTGTGTCAACATGTGTTCCCTCATATTGACAGAGTTACCAAAGGAGAAGTACGTGGTCTCCTACTCAAGAATCATAACTGACCCACATTTCCTTTCTCCCTTGATGTACGAAATACAAAATCGTACTCTCATAAACTCACTCCATCCTTTACTTTGGCATTCAGATCTCTCTTTGAGTGAAGAGATGTTTTAAACTTTGATGGTCGTTTTGAGCTCAAAGTTTAAAAAAATCTCTTCACACAAAGAGATCTAAATGCCAGGCAAAGTTTCAGAGCTAGCATTACTGTTGCCAACTCTAAATCATGAGTCACATATAACTCTTCATGTTTCTTCAACTTTCTTGGCGCGCCAGCTATCCTCCTGTCCTGCGTGCTTACGGCCCCAATATAACTTGCCCGAGGCATCTGTGAAGACCGTGAAGTCCTTTTCCATATCCGGCTTTTCAGTATAATTGGCACTAGTTAGCTAACCTCTTAAGCTCAATGAATGCACTATCACACATTCTTCTGTCCGTTCGCGACCCTTGCATTGCAAAGTGGTGATGGGTTTTAGCTATTTTAAAGAACCATGCAATCCGGTAATAATACGCTAGTCCCATTAAGCTTCTCACCTCATGTTCATTTTTTGGCACTAGCCACTCCCATAATGGCCTTTACCTTTTCTGGGTCCACAGAGATTCCTTCGCCGGAAGCGATATGAGAGGCCTAAATAGTGGATTTCTTTATGGAAGAAAGAACGCCGACAACCTTCCATACAATTTGTTCTCTCCTAAAGGCGGAGACAAGCACTATTTGCAGTGTTCCTCGTTTTCTCTTTCATTCTTGGAATAGATGAGGATGTCATCCTAAAAAGACTTGTACAAAATGGTCTAAGTACTTCGAAATACGTCGTTCATGAGGGCTCATGAATCTTGTTGAAGCGCGTGGTCAATCTGAAGGTACTACAACAAACTTGTAATGTCAAGCGGAGTTGGAAGGCAGTTTTTGGATATCACCTTCCTTAATCCTTAATTGATGATACCCTGATACGCCGTCGATCTTTGAGAACTTACCGCTTTCCTTTCATCTGTCGAAGGGTCATCTGGCTAGGCATCGGGTACCTATTTTTCAATGTAATAGCACGGTTCAAGTCCATGTAGTCTGCTTGTAGTCGTAAGGATCCATCAATAACTAACTTTACAAAAATTGCAGTTGCACCCCAGGTGAGACACTTTGGGCCTTATTAGCCCTAAGTCTGACAATGATAACTCTTTAAGCTGCATTTGCAATTCACAAAGTTCTGGCGTTGTCATCTGATATGGAGTTTTGGAAATTGAAAGTTTACGCACGGTTTTAGCTCAATGGTAAAAATCAAGCTCTCTCTCAGGAAGTAACCGGTAACTCTTGGAAAACATCTTGGAAATTCTGGCAATACGGATACTGATCCAATGAGGGTCCCTTCCTTTCTCCACTGGCTTCTACCACTACATAAAGTCGACACCTTGCCTCAAGCATCGGCAACATAGTTGATATAAGCGTAATGACACTTTTCTCTTTGTACACCTTACGGATCTCTATTGGTCTTCCTTCATCATCGACACAAAGCACCTCTTTATGAAACAATCTAGCAAAGCTCGATGAGTTGCTAACAAATCCATTCCAATGATTGGGTCGAAAGATCACTTTGGAAGCGATGGCGATATACCTTCTTTGGTAGTACACACTCTCGGGTCTACTATGCAATTATCGACACTAGGTCCCTCTTTGCTTGTTTCCCACGAGGCATCTCGGCTTGTTTAAATTCATCGTGCTCATAGGCTGCCAACCCACTCTTTTCCTCTTTTCTAATGCAGATGGTGAAATGAAACTATGCATGCGCCAGAATCAACCAAAATCTTAACATTGATATGATTTTAGCGTGCACGATGACTCCACCACGATGGATTGATGTTGACACGGTTATTAACTCTTCGGTAATGTAAATATGGTGGATCTACCTGCTCTCCCCATCAGCCTTTCCTTCTCTATACACAAACCCTAATTGTAATACGAATGATCCACCGGTAATGGGGTCCCCTTTAGCGGTAACACTAAATTGAACCCTATGCTTGTTATTGTAATGCGTCTTTGAAATGAGTTCCCTTCCCACAGAACCTACCCGACTCTGCGTTGTTCCCCTGCTGAGATGGTCGTGGACCTGTCTAGACCGTTGGCGATGAACGAGATCTTGCACTCGCTTATTTAAATCCACAAACTCTGCATCATGGCGTGAATCTAATACCATATGGCGGTGTAGGCCTTCCCTCCTAGGGAATGTCTCGGGGCCTTTCCTCACGAACCGAGGCGATCTTAATGTCGGTCTTGTAGACCCGGTCAAGTTCATATGTTCTTCCAGCGTAACACATTTTCCACCATCCATCGAAGGCGGCTTCCACATCCTCATCATAGCTCTTATCTTGGGGTTCAATCCATAGGCGAAGTGCTCTGCGCAATGGATTGGTCATTGGCCATATATGACACGTATTTATTGATTCCATAAACCTGATCTCATATTCTTCTGAATTTTGTTTTTCTATACTAAGGCATGAAATTCCCTACCTATTGTTCCTCGTGGTATGCTGGTAGATATTTCCTTGAACCTCTCCTCGAAAAGTTCCCAAGATCGCATTAATGCAGTGTAAAGATGCGGTTAATGTCTTTCGAGTTGCCCACCAGTTCATGGTGTTGTCTCTTAACTGAAAATTGTGATCTTAGCCTTTGAATTGGATGCATAGTCCCTTAAGGCCAAAACCTGGTCATGTCTTCCAATGAAGCTGCGCATTCAACGTAGCGACCCGAGGCTTCCGGAAGTTTGATCTTCTGCAATTCTCACGCAATGTCTTCAGGTGGAAATTCTCACCTCAAATCCCTTGATGCTTCTGGAATAGGTAATCCAGAAGGCGGTGGGGGAGTTCCCATAACAAGTCTGACGGTTTGTCACCCTTTAAGTCTCCTTGATGGCTGCTTGGCTGTGATATGAGGGCGATTTGGTGATGGTGGTGGTGGCGTTGGCGGTGTTGGTGGTGCTTGCGATGTCGCTCCCCTGCCTCGACTCCCTCTCGAGTCATGACCATCCTATATGCTTTGACTTGTATCCACCAAAGTTGTCAGGGTGAATTCGGGATGTTTTAAATTGGTGCTTCTCAAACTAGAAATAGGGTTAAAGCGTGAAGTTTTCTTTACTTATGCAATAGCGAGACATTACGCTCGATAGAGTTGGCTAGGTTAGGGTTGGAGTTTAAGCATCTAAGCTTAGTTTCTTCACCTACGAAAATAACTAATGGTTCCTTTGCCCTGTAGCTAAGCTAGCCTTGCACCTCACTGCAGCCACTTTCTATGCTTACTCTCCTGGTGCATATGTCACCTCCTTCCCACTTGTCCTAATCTAAGCCCTTTTAATTTACGCTTACATCTTGATTAAAAATGACTCCCGACCCATTATGTTTTATTAATTTGCGCGATATGCTGCGTACACCTATTGACAATTGCACAATTAATGGTATTTTAATCTTAATTACCTCAAACCACGATCGATGGCTATGCATTGAAGATGTTGGGATATTATTGATCCTTCAAAATCAATGGGTCACATTTATGGGTCATAACTTTCTTGCATTTATCCTACAATATCCGTTAACATGTTTACTTTTTTTAACATTTACCTAATCACACAAAAAAAATGTTGTAAGGTTATACAATTACCATGTTTAATGATTAAAAAGCAGCGGGATTAAACTGCGGCAACTAAATAATCATCCACAAATTTGTCGACCCGCGTTAGGCGATTACCGAAGCTATGTGTACCTTCGTTAGTGTTCTTCTTAAGACGCCATGTTGAGCACATACGTCCCTTTGTAGGCTCCCTCCATATATGTCTTTCATTCTTGATAGCTTGGCATGTGACCTGTATGGATCTAAAAGGCGTTTGATAGCTTGGCATGTGACCTACATGGCTCTAAAATGTGTTTGATAGCTTGGCATGTGACCTGTATAGCTCTAAAGTGACGGTAAACTGGCATGTGGTCTTGGGTATGATGATTTAAGTATTTAAATGTGAAATTATTTGTAAAGAAACGCGTGTTGGTAGAGCTGACCATTAATAAAGCTTTGGGGTGGGGAATTAGGGGTTTGAATCCGGACTCCATAAAATGGCTCACCAACCTATATCATCAAACCTAACTAATATTTTATTAATCTTTTAATAAAATTAATAAAGTTAATTAGTTTAATTAATTATTATTAAACTTTTAGTAAATTCCTGGTAACTATTATTTATTTCTTTATTATTTTTTTTTATTTTTTATCTAAGCTAATATAAAAATATATAAGTGCTCTAAAACTAAGATTTAAATAAATAAAAAGAAAATAAATTTAATTATTCAAAAAAAAATTTAATTGTTAAATAAAAGCATTATCTAGCCTTTAAGGTCGGGGCTAGAAGCATGAAATTGCGATGCCTGGTCTCAGGCTCTCACTACCAAACACCTAAGCTCGTCTCTTTCCTCGGCTTGGCGTTCTACTTCCTTTGGTGTTCTACTTCGTTGCCTCTTTAGTTTTCCTGATGCGCGGGGGCTGCTATTCCGGAGCTGAATCACAAGGGTTTTCGCTGTATAATGTTTCAGCGTTGTAAGTTTGTTGAGGTTTAAGAACAGATTAATGGCACAAGTCTCAGGTCCCTTTGGGTCAGGTTTAGGAGAGAAGGCGGCAGTCCTGGCAAACCCCGGATATCACCATTACATGAATTCGCGAAAGAAAAAAGAATGGGGACAAATCTGCAATCCGTTGGCATGATCTTTGCAGGGCACTTTCATCATCTAGTAATCGCAAGAATTAAAGATAGAATTAACTTTGTAATTCGATAGAATTAAAGATATATCGCTCGGAACATGCAATTCTATCTTCCGAGGCATGCAATAATCGAAGCTTGTTCTGTTGGTCATTTCTAATATGGGTTTTCCCATATACACTTATGCACTCTCTGGTTTTTTTTCAGAAGTATACACATGTGGTGAGAAAGAGGTACATATTGCAACAGACGCAGCCTGTATCCATTGATTTTAGATGAGTATTTAGAACAACAGCTCAACTAGGTGGGCATAGTCATCCAATGTTGAACCTAGGTGGTTGTCTAATATCGCAGGGTGATAGGTTTGTTTTTTCATTCTCAACCATAATCGTGTAAAGAAAAGTAACTTCTCATATCGTCGTCACTTTCTCTCACATCGCCCAGGTATCCATCTTTTCTCTTCAGTTTTCTTTTCAGCCAATTATGTACTTATTTTACGTGCTTTTTATACGGAATTTTCGCTTCAAAGTTTTCTAAAGTCTGCCAAATGCATACCTCCATTTGCTTTCCTTTTGACAATTTAGGTTTTTTGTATGTTTTTTGGTCCGATTGGGATTTAGTATGGTATTGCAGCTGTGAATCCGCAATGTAATTTTGTGCAAGAACGGATTCATTGCAATGCCATTTTCGTGGTTAACTGATTGATTGATGAATGGGTGAATCGTTTAAATTCCTCCCAGTTCAGATGGTCTATCAGACATGTTTTAGATTGATTAGAGAGTATTAGAAAATGTAGGAAATTTATTTAGAAATATGGAAATTGGTGTTAATCATAGACGCATGGCTCTTTATAACTCTGAGAATACTCTGAGGTAAGAAAACACTAGAAATGACTTTAGAGTGTATGTTCCATGGTTTTTAATAAGCTGAGTTATTACCAAGTTTTGCCATGTTGCCAAGTTGACTTTCCACTATGGGAAACACTCATCCTGTCAATTGAAAAAGTAGTAACTCTGTCACGCATATATTCAGAAAACGAGCAGATGACTGCAATGATCTTACTCTGATTGATAGTTTCATCAAGTGGTATGCTATGTGCATCGCTCGACCTCTTATAAATTTGTGAGGAATCAACCTTTCTTGTATCTAGCTATATATAGCTCAAAGAGAGTCGACTTGAAATCTCTCTTATATATATACCCATCGTCAATACATATATAAATTTTGATGGTTAACCTTCATTAGCCATGGTGCGATCTAATCTAAGGGATATTAACAGATAGATTGGTGGCATTAAAAAAACCAGTTTGTTGGTGAAGCTTGTATCGATTAATGATTAATAACCGGTCATTGAATTTGTGATACCGCCAAATCTATGTTACTAATGTGGTAAGTGATCAATTATCAAAGGGCTTCATCTTAAAAAAATGTAGAATATAGTTCTAGTCTAACAAAATGACTCTAGATTCAAGCTGAATTACTGGGAGACATTAGTTATATAGATGTGGTTAATATGTTTGTCAATTTTTATAGGTTTTTGTTATACTTGATCAATTAATCAGGTGTT
>SNQJ01S0248442.1:0-13088 GCA_010110895.2 Picea sitchensis
CTTTGCATTAACTTCACCATCATACATGGGTAATTTGAATTTAACATCAAGTTTTAATAAAGGCATTTCATTCTTATGTTTATGAACATGTTTCTTTGCATTGGATTTAGAACTTGAACTTGAAGAAGAAGGAGGTGAATATGGAGGTGAAGGAGGAATTTGAGGAGGATCCTCTCCTTCTTCACTTTTTCCCTTTGAAGATTCACAAAGAACTGGTCTTTTTCGTTCCAAGTAATCCTCATACAAAACCTTCATCATCTCCGACATGGCGAAGAACGTTTTTCGAAACTCTTTCTCATCCTGATAAAGTCCCTCTTCTGATGCCATATTCTCACTTTGAGAAGTTCTCTTTCTCAATCCAATCAATGGATTCTATTCAACAAGCTCACCTTCACCGCGATGTAGCTTTTCCCTGGTTAACATGCAAAACTCAAATCCAAACGTCAACTAGCTTTGATACCATTTGATCCTAAAAGATCTTTTAAATGACAATGGTTGAGTTATTAAGCATGTGTTGATTAACCAATTAGGAACCTTAATGAAAGAGGAAGAAAAGATGAGAAAACATAACAGCCATATACACATATACAGATCTGATAATGAAGCATAAACAACAACAAACCATAACACCAATGTCATAACGGAGTTCGACAATCTCACCTACGTCTCTGGGCCTTTGTCTTAGTGAGTGAGGCTTTCTTATTTCTGTTCGAAGCTTTAAAATGACATCACATCAGTGCCAAAAGGTTACAAAACTAATTTTCTCTTGTTCTACCATATCTCAAGAACCCAACAGAAGAAACGACACTCAAATCGGATGACCAGAGCTCCAAGAAATGGCTCGCAAAGGTGCGCTCCTCAACAGCTTCCCTACATAAAAATGGCTTTGGCTTGGAAAATATTCAGTATAAACCTGCTATGAATCTCCTCCCATGCCCTCAAGAAGCCCTGGTTTATATAGATCTAAAGTTGGTAACGATATCCTAACTTCCCCCCAAGATTTGGCCTCAAAAAGGGCCCAATATTGGCCAAAATTGCCTATAAAATCCATAAAAATCACTAATATATAGTGCAAAAACCCACTTTATGTTAATTATAAAACGCGTCCCCTTATGTGTTGGCCACTGGTCGTATGGGAGGTGGCCATGTGGCCAAGCACTAACACCTGGTACGCTAGCCCCTGCTTTCTCGGCTCCTGGACGCATGCTTGTTGCCATGTGTTCACGGGCTAACCCTTTGTGTGTTGTTTAGTTAGTCCCCCCGAAATCCAGCCTATGGTTAGGCCCTTGGTCGACGGGCTAGCCCGACTGACCAAGGATAATCGCTCTATATTCGTGCTACCAGTTGTGTAGAGCCCCGGGTCGTATGGTGGAATGACTACAAACTTGGGGCTAAGGCCATATTCCGCACGTGCAAATTTGCAAAGGAATGAGGTCTGGGCATATGTGGGATGTTTGCGACCGAGGGCTGAGGCTAAGCCCCAGCCCCTACCTCCGCCCGTATTTCAAACACACCAAACTTAAATATAAATTTTTTCGTTTATATAAAAAGCACCAATGACAGGCGAGTTGGTATACCCGACCCCTTTCAAGTCACTACTCTGTACGATAGGTCGCAGATTCAAAACTTGTTGGGTCCAAACAATTTTTGCATAGACCATCGAACCAATCCATGGGTTCCACGTCTCGGCCACATGGCACCACTTCATTCACCGAGTACATTGTTGCATGTCGACCGTCGATTTTCCCACATGTCTGCCACGTCACTCTGCCATTGGACCTATAACTGCCATGTGTCGTACAGATGTGCCACGTGTCACCACTGCAAGGGTCACACGTGTCACTCCCTAACTCATCCCTTGTACCTGTCTACGTCAGTGTCTGTATGCCCAGTCAGTCTGCCATGCGTCATCTCCAAAAGTTAGCAATTTTGCCTGCCACATCAGATGTACGGTCGTACGGCCTATACATTCAACTGCCACGTGGCACTGTCTGGACTGTACAGTCATCATTTTTTTTCCTATTTGGCAAAACGAATAGATCCCCATAACTTGAGCATACGAAATCTGTTTGAGCCCATTCAAGTTGCGTTGGGTTTGTATCAACGATGCCTATGCACATGTTTGTTTTGAATCCATTTTGAGAACTTTGATTTTTAGGCCTTTATGAGCCCCATCAAGCTCCTGGATCTGATTCTAGATCACTTTTGGTCCCCAAAAGTTGGACCAATAAGGAGACGGAAACACAAGGCTTCCATTTGTCTCTACATATCCACCATTCCATTGTTGACGAAGGTGGCTTGTTTCCTACTTGTCTTCCCTTGTTTCCCTGCTAGAGGAGTTATGTTCTTTCTCTGTTGATGTGCTTTAATAAGGTATACCTTGCCACCCTTGCCGAAGTGGTACTTTTTTTCTCTCATGTAGAAGGTAGAATCCCTATCCCAGAAGTAGGGGCTACCTAACATCAATCCACATGAATCCAATGGTGTAACTTTACATTCTACCTCATCAACATAGTTGGCACTAATGGTGAACTTGATTTTACATCATTGAGTGATTTCATAATAGTTTTCCCTTGCAACCATACTAGTGAACTTGGTTGCACTAGATCATAGGTTTCTAGACCAAGCGCATCAACTAATGTTTTATAAACCATATTAGATTGAGAACCACTATCAAACAAGGCATTTCCCTTCTATTTCTTCACTTCAACTTTGATTCAGAATAATGCAGGTTTATCTCCACTCACCTTTGGTTGCTCCAATGTGGTGCATAATACAACTTCATCTAGATCATAGGTGCTTTCTACCGTGTATTCTTTTGTTTTGGTAGCTCCCTTGGATTTCCCCTTGGACTTTAACCACTTTGGACATAATTCTGGATGAAGTTTACATCACTTCTCTTCCATGTGTCCATCTACTTCGTAATGTTTTCAATGCTTATTAAGATCCCTCCATTTTTGGTCATGGTTATCATCTTCTTGTCTCTTCTCTTGTTGGTTTCTTCATGGCGCATGTGGCACTCTCCTTTCTTGGAGTCCAACTCAATGTAGAGAGGCTTCTTTCTTGCCTCGTCTATGCTTTCACACCATGAAGCTGCAATTGTCTTCGAATATGGCTGAAAAGTCCTCCAAGGTACTTCATCACCCCTCCTGGATCTTCCAGAGAGATACCCAACCGAATGGCTTGCCTCCTAAACTTAAAATTTTATTCTTGCACTCCTAGTCCTTGTTCTTATCGAAGGTGTTGTCACTTCATGAGTTGCTCCTCTTCGTAACCTATGGGATAGAATTGTGACTTCAACAATGCCTTGAATTCCTCCCATTTCGTTACCACGGAATTCTTGCCTATTCTCAAGGCATCCACATAACTCTCCCGCCATAGCAGAGCATGTCCAGTCATTTTCAAGCAAGCAAAGAAGATTTGTTGCGTTTCTTGGATTTGATAAAGACCAAAGTAAACTTCTAATTGCTTCCACCAGCTATTCAAGGCTTCAACATTAGTTTGTCCATTAAACATGGGTATTTCAAGATTTGCTTCAACTTTGAAAGGAACATTGGAAGATGAAAAAAACTTGTTGTCATTAGTTGATTTTCCAAACATCTCACCATTGGAACCTTCTGGACTAGCCTTGTGTTCTTCATGATCATTCTTTGTTGAGTGTGCTTCCTTACCCTTCATTACTAGCAATTGTGTCACCAATTATATCAATGTAGCAATGCTTTGCTCTATCCAAGCCAATCTGACCTCTCGTTCTTCTATGTCATCTTCTTCATCATGATGCCCCACCATTGATGGTGCTCTACTTCTTTGTAGTTCTGGCATCAGGGCTTGTCCACTAATTTGGTAGTGGTTGTGGGTGTTTACCATGAAGGTGTTCTCCAAGCCTTTGAAACCTGCTCTGATAACATCTGATCCATGATTAAGGGAATGAGATTCCACATAATTCACTAACACAGATGCTCACTATGGAATTTAAACTATTTTTTCTTTGTAATTTGAATTCACTGTCAACTACAACCCAAGTGTAAAATCAGTTTGTTCTCTACATCCTCTCTGTGCATTCACATTGTATTCAAATTTAAAAACCCCAACATGCATTTAAACTCATTTACAAGGTAAGAATTCAGAGATTAAAGAGTTTTCATGTAGATATGTCCAGTGTCCAATCGATCGAACAAACAACAAACAATTAAAAAAAAAAAGGTGCACTAAATCACCAATACAACCCCAATCGTAAGTATTCTGGGGCATTTCAATTATGCAGATAACTTTGTTACAGTGTACATAAATGACAATGGAACCAGTGAAAGGATCTCAGATTTGTGGTTGTAATACTCAACAACATAACTAAACTAACAAAATCCACAACTAGTCTCCAAAGGGTCGATTACACACAAGAAACTAGAACAGAGGAAACTAGAACCAATGGAATTTTATTATGCTTGAAGAATTCAATACAAGGCAGTAAGTTATGCATGCTCAAAATCTCATGCATTGTTACCCACTAGTAGAAAACAATTATATAAAAACCATGGCACATAGATACCTTTGTTCAGCATGGATAGGGTCTTTGACTCCTTCGTCCACCTAACTTCGAGCAGGTTGCACTAGCTCTTATCTCTTTTATTGGCCTCCCAAAATTCTCCTTGCATTATTTTGTTCTTCACTACAACCCTCATAGTTTTTAATGGGATTCCTTTTGAAGTCCAACATTCACATTTGTTCGGTTCACCTTCCCATTGTGCTAGAAGAAAAAATAAGATGAAATAAAATAAAAACATGTTTATTTACAACATTTACAAACATTTTCCAAGATCCAATTCGGATAAATGACTAATGAATATTGAAGGTGACAGGTGAGATGAAGGTAATGATGGAGATATGGAAGTGATGATGTAGTTGTAGGCTATGGGATGTGACTACCAAAGCCAACATCTTGAGGAAGAGACTAAGAGGCAGGGGAGTGGTGACTAGTCCCAATTAGGGATACGTCATTTCGATTTGGACCCCACTAAAGTCAATGACTTAGAGGGATCTGGTTAGTGTCAAGGTGACAAGAGAGGTAGGAGGAAAAAGAGAGATGTGAAAGGAGGATTGCCTTGAGTGATTTTGGGTAGATGAGTGGAAGGAGAAGGATCAAGCAAATGAAAAAGATCTATTATATAGCCATGAAGTAGGTTGGAGCTACTTGAATATAGAGGAAGATGGAAACACCATCCTAAAGGAAGAAATAAAAGATGAAAGAAACCTACCTCGAGTGAAGGAAAAGGCCTGAATTAAGGGGGGGAGGAGAAGGAAGGTGAAGGAGCGAGAGAAATAGATATGGACACAGTCATCCATGACACAGAGGGTTGGAAACAGATAGGAGGAGGTGAAAGAGGACAAGAGAAAGGGAGAAGAGAGAGGATAGAGAGGTCTTTTTATAATAGAATATGTTCTAAAGAAGAAAATATTCAAGGAATATAGTCACCTAGCCCCAAGAGAGAGGAGGAGGAGGAGTAGGCATTGAGGCAATCTTGGTAGCAAACCACTCATCATAGTTAAATTTTGATAAAGAAAGTCAAGTCTTTAAAATTCAAAAGGTTAATGTTAATATAATCAATGAAATAGGGAAAAGTATCATGAGAATTGTGAGGTATATCACCTCAACCTTGAGTTGGTGGAAGTAATCCAAATTTCACTGAATTAGACGAGGGTTTGGTTGAGAGAGAATAGTGTATAGTTGCAATGAAATAACTTGTCTAGGAGAGGTGTCATGTTGAGATGTATAAAATTGGATTGGGTTTGTGGATCACACGCCTTATAAGAAAGAGGAATAAATTATTTGTACATGTGTTAGGGTCCTAACCTCCCTAACCCCTCAAGTAGATAGAATAATATGTTTTTCTATATAAAAAAGACCAACATTAGTAAATAAGGCCTATGAAATAATGTGAACACGTATAATGTAAAAATACTTAATAGAAGGTTCTGCTTCTAGAAATATCTTCCTCTATAATGTTCTCTAGGAGTTATAAATAGTATAAATATGAGTAGAAAGCATGGACAAGTTTTGTCTTGAGAAGTGTTTTTTACTTGAGCTTTGATCTGTTGGTAGTTTCCCCCTCAAAGGGGCAAGTGAACTTGGCTATTGAGATAATAAAGGTATCATTTATTGAATCAATTGTGTCATTATGCTCTCACTTTTGCTCTTTATGTTAACAATTGTCATAACAAACTTATTTATGCTCTGCATATTAAGTTCAATAATGCTTGGATAAGTTCAATCAATTTTGTTCAGACATATTCACGGATCATGGTCTATGAAGGGTTACCTTGTTTTGACAATCCCGTGACATTATACTATGTGTAATGATATGTTACTCTGACGTTTAGGCGACATTCTCGAGCCCTTATTA
This sequence comes from Picea sitchensis, assembly GCA_010110895.2. Taxonomy (NCBI): domain Eukaryota; kingdom Viridiplantae; phylum Streptophyta; class Pinopsida; order Pinales; family Pinaceae; genus Picea; species Picea sitchensis. Next base: position 6,399 of record SNQJ01S0248442.1, read on the forward strand.
TATGCACACACACACACACATGTGTGTGTGTGTAGCCGACATCATAATTCTGACTACACAATCACATCCTTGCTACCGTAGTGATGAATGTATCAATAATTGGGTATGTTCATTTAATGTTGTTCAAAGGTATTGGTTGCATCATGGTCTGTGAAGGGTTACCTTGTTTCGATGATCGTTTGACATTATACTATATGTAATGATATGTTATTATGATGTTACTTTGATGTTTAGGCGGCATTCCTATGCCACTATTATTTGTCATGGCACATTAGTTTGACATAAGGGTGATGTTACAATGACAAGTGACCCACGACCATTTTCAAAAAATGGCGATTCTTCCAACATGTGGAACATTTATGTCATTGAAGGTATGCCAGTGGCTTCTCGAAGACTAACAAATTTTGACAAAATATTTACTGACAAACCAACACATGGATACATTATAGTCAAACATAAGTCAGTATTTCAATGTAAGACCAGTCACATCTTGACAAAAACATTATTGACAAACCAACACATAAAGACATTTATCATATGAGATAAGTTGGGATAATGTTGAAATATCGATGACAATTGAGGAATTTGTTTTTTCAAATTGACACTTGGAAACTTGTTGTGGTCATAATTCTGACAAATTGTCGATGAGGAAGAATTTCAATGTGTGTATGATGAAGTAGATTCAAGATTGAAAAATTCCTTATTCCAATGTGATTACGACAGATGAAATGTCGATATCATGTTGTGAATTGTACCCAACTGTAATAGTCGAAGGAGAGAATGAGAGAAATAAATACAAACAAAGAAAAAGGAGAGAAGAGAGGCAACAATGATAGGGAAAGAACAATCTGTAATTGAGGGACTGAGAGTCCACACAATTCACTAACACAGATACTCACTACGAAATTTAAACTATTTTGTCTTTGTAATTTGAATTCACTATCAACTACAACCCAAGTGTAAAATCTATTTGTTCTCTACAACCTCTATGTGCATTGGCATTGTATTCAATTTTAAAAACCTCGACATGCATTAAAAATAATTTGCAAGGTAAGAATTCAAATATTAAAGAGTCTTCCTATAGATATGGCCAATGGCCAGTTGACCAAACAAACAACCAACAATTAAAAAAAAAGGTGCACTAAATCACCAATATGACCCCAATCACAAGTATTATGGGGTGTTTCAATTTTGTAGGAGACTTTGTTATAGTGTGCAAAAATAACAATGGAACCAATGAAATGATCTTAAATATATGGTTGTAATACTCAACAACATAACTAAACTAACAAAATCCACAACTAGCCACTAGAGGGTTGATTACACACAAGAAACCAGAATAGAGGAAACTAGAACCAATGAAATTTCATTATGCTTTAAGAATTCATCACAATGGAGTGAGCTATGCATGCTCAAAATCTCAATCATTGTTACCCACTAGCAGACCATATTTGTAGAAAACCCATGGTGCATAGATACCTTCACTCAGCATGGACAATGTCTTTGACTCCTTCGTCCACCTAACTTCGAGCAAGTGTTGCTAGCTCTTATCTCTGTTACCGAGCTCCCAAAATTCTCCTTACATTATTTTGTTATTCACTACAACCCTCATTATTTTTAATGGGTTGCCTTTGTATGGACAACAATCACAACTATTCATTTCACCTTCCCATTGTGCTAGAAGACAAAATAAAATGAAATAAAACAAAAACATGTTTATTTACAACATTTACAAACATTTTCCAAGATCCAATTCAGATCACACCTCCCCATTTGAAGGCTTTTGGTCCCCGAAAGATGGAGCATTAAGGAGACAGAAACATAAGGCTTCCATTTGTCTCTGCATATCTACCATTCCATTGTTGACGAAGGTGGCTTGTATCTTGCTTGTCTGCCCTTGTTTCCCTGCTAGAGGAGTTATGTTCTTTCTCTGTTGATGTGATTTGATGAGGTATGCCTTGCCACCCTTGCCCAAGTGGTACTTGTTTTCTCTCATRTAGAAGGTAGCATCCCTATCCCATAAGTAGGAGCTACCCAACATCACTCCACATGAATCCAATGGTGTAACTTTACATTCTACCTCATCAACATAGTTGGCACTAATGGTGAACTTGATTTTACATCATTGAGTGATTTMATAACAGTTTTCCCTTGCAACCATACTAGTGAACTTGGTTGCACTAGATCATAGGTTTCTAGACCAAGCTCATCAACTAATGTTTTAGAAACCATATTAGATTGAGAACCACTATCGAACAAGGCATTTACCTTCTATTTTTTCACTTGAAATTTGATTCAGAATAACAAATGTTTATCTCCACTCACCTTTGGCTGTTGCAATGTGGTGCATACTACAGCTTCATCCAGATCGTAGGTGCTTTCTACCACATCTTATTTTGTTTTGGTAGCTCCCTTGGCTTTCCCCTTGGACTTTAACCACTTTGGACATAACTCTAGATGAAGTTTCCATCACTTCTCTTCCGTGTGTCCATCTACTTTGTAATGTTTTCAATGCCTATTAGGATCCCTCCATTTTTTGGTTGTGGTTGTCATCTTCTTGTCTCTTCTCTTGTTGGTTTTCTTCATGGCCCATGCGACGCTCTCCTTTGTTGGATTCCAACTCAATGTAGAGAGGCTTCTTTCTTGCCTCGTCTATGATTTTCACACCATGAAGCTGAAATTGTCTTCAAATATGGTTGTTGACCCTTGACGAAGTTTTGGAAGATCCTTGGTCAATTTCACCTATTTTGGGACTTCGATGGCTTGTCAAAGGCAGAGCGCAAGACGAAGCAAATATCGCTGGATCTCGGCCCCTTTTTGGTTCCTTTTTGGGATTTGGGATTATGTAACAGGTATGGGGATGTCGGCCCATGGGTTTACCCATGTTTAGGCCTATTTTATAAAGTATAAATAGATGTCTAGGCAATGTAAGGAGAGGCACAGATATATCTGTGTGATATTGGGCTAAGTGCTAAGTATGGATTGTAGATGCTTTGTGCATACTGTGTGAGACTTCCAGAGCTACGTGCAAGTAATTGTAAGAAGGCTTGGTGTTGTACCCTAACTCGAAGAAGGAGGATCTGGCGGAGTGCGCGCAGATCTCTTGTCTTCTGCGGAGTAGGATTTTGATGCTATGTGCCTATAAGAAGCTTGACCAAAGATAATAGAAAAAAAGAGTTGGTGAACGTAGCCCCGGGGTGGGGGTGAAACCCGTACATGTTGTGTTGCTATGCTTTGTGCGATGTGTCGATGTGTTTATGTATTTACTTGCTAAGTGATTTGATATAGATAGATAGATCTATTTATGCTTTGTGCTAACGATGTATATGGATGTTAGATGTGAACTATGTGAATGTGCTTAGTGCTTGAATCTGCTAGATCTAATCTACCACTCTATGATAAGTGCTTAGATACATCAAATCTGGATGAATGGTGCAATACTCTATTTTATCTGCGGAGTAGATAGTGGTAAAACATTGATGAACTATCAGTGCTAAGTGCTCTGTTAAGTATTACAATCACAGATTTGTGTCCCAGCTAAGGTTGCAGACACCTAAGTCCTGCAACCACCCCTGCCTCTACCTCGGGTGAGACTTCATCTGCTTCACAGGTGTTGTCGAAAGGGTTGGTAGTTAGGGTTTTGTTGGTGAATTGTTGTAGCGTTGAACCCTGGGTCTACCCCTATGCTTTGATATAGATAGATAGATCTGTGTATGCTTTGTGCTAACGATGTATATGGATGTTAGATCTGAACTATGTGAATGTGCTTAGTGCTTGAATCTGCTAGATCTAATCTACCTCTCTATGATAAGTGCTTAGATACATCAGATCCTAGATGAATGGTGCAATACTTTGTTTTATCTGCGAAGTAGATAGTGGTCAAACATTGATGAACTGTCGATGCTAAGTGTTATGTTAAGTATTACAATCATATATCTGTGTCCCTGCTAAGGTTGCAGACACTTGAGTCTTGCAACCACCCCTGCCTCTACCTCGGGTGAGACTTCATCTGCTTCGCAGGTGTTTCCGAAAGGGTTGGTAGTTAGGGTTTTGTTGGTGCGTTGTTGGTGCATTGAACCCTGGGTCTACCCCTGTTCCAACAAAAGTCCTCCAAGGTACTTCATCACCCCTCCTCACTCTTCCAGAGAGATACCCAACCAAAAGGCTTGCCTCCTAAACTAAAACGTTTATTCTTGCACTCCTTGTACTTGTTCTTATCGAAGGTACTGCCACTTCATGAGTTGCTCCTCTTCATAACCTATGGGATAGAATTGTGACTTCAACAATGCCTTGAATTCCTCCCATTTCGTTACCATGTGTTTCTTGCCAGTCATTTTCAAGCAAGCAAAGAAGATCTGTTGGGTTTCTTGGATCTGATAAAGACCAAAGTAAACTTCTAATTGTTTCAACCAACTATCCAAGGCTTCAACATTAGTTTGTCCATTAAACATGGGTATTTCAATATTTGCTTCAACTTTGAAAGGAACATTGGAAGATGAAGAAAATTTGTTGTCATTAGTTGAGTTTCCAAGCATCTCACCTTTGGAACCTTCCAGACCAACCTTGTGTTCTTCATGATCATTCTCTGTTGAGTGTGCTTCCTTACCCTTCATTACTAGCAATTGTGTCACCAAGTCTATCAATGTAGAAATGTTTTTTCTCTAGCCAAGCCAATATGACATCTGGGTCTTCTCTGTCATCTTCTTCATGATGATGCCCCACCATTGATGGTGCTCTACTTCTTTGTAGGCCTGGAAGCAATGCTTGTCCACTATTTTGGTACTGGTTGTGGGTGTTTACCATGAAGGTGTTCTCCAAGCCTCTAAAACCTGCTCTGATAACATCATATCCGTGATTAAGGGACTGAGATTCCACACAATTCACTAACACAAATACTCACTATGGAATTTAAACTATTTTTTCTTTGTAATTTGAATTCACTGTCAACTACAACCCAAGTGTAAAATCAGTTTGTTCTCTACATCCTCTTGTGCATTCGCATTGTATTCAAATTTAAAAACCTCAACATGCATTTAAACTCATTTGCAAGGTAATAATTCAGAGATTAAAGAGTCATCATGTAGATATGTCCAGTGGCCAATCGATCAAACAAACAACAAACAATTAAAAAAAGGGGCACACTAAATCACCAATACAACCCCAATCGTAAGTATTCTAGGGCGTTTCAATTCTGTAGATAACTTTATTGTAGTGTGCATAAATGACAATGGAACATGTTGGCCCTCAACCAAGTTTTGAGGAAACCTTGGTCAGATTTGGACCAATTTTTGGACTTTGACACGATGGTCGAAGAAGGAGCACCCAGGCGGAGCTGAGATCGTGGATCTCACCGATTTTGCAGTCTTTGTAAGGGGTTCTTTACGGTTTTGTAATGGGTTATGGGATGTCGGCCCATGGGGTTTACCCATGATTAGGCCTTATTGTAAGGGATTGTAAAAGTATAAATAAGTAAGAATGTATGGTAGAAATAGATAAGAAGTGGGAAGTGGCTAAGTGCAAGTAGTTCTGAGTTGCTTTGTGAAACAAAATGTGTATGTAAGGATCTGTGCTCGATAAAGAAGTTGGCTTTGTGCCTTGACCTAGTTTTGGGAAGGAGGATCTGGTGCTCAGTGCACGGATCTCATGTACAGTGTGAAGCTTGAATCTGTGGCTTAGTGCACAGGAGAAAATGAATGTAAGAGATTGAAGAATAATAAAGAAGGCGAAGCGATTTGTGGACGTAACCCCACATTGGGGTGAACCACATATATATTTTGTCTTTGTTGTATTTTGTGTTGTGTTATGCTTGTCATTTATCTGCTTAGTTCCTTTGTTATTATGTATGATTGATAGATCTATTGTTTCTTAGTGTTTTACTTGTGTTAAGAATGAATGGATGCTAGATCTAACTTATGATGCTAAGTGATATGGGTATATTGTCATTTGTTACTGCGTCGATCTATCCTTAGGTATGTTCTGTGATGTTAATTAAGCTAATGAAATAATGCATGTTGTTCCTAAGTGTTAATAGAGTACTCTACGAAGTGTTATTATCACAGATCTGTGTCCCAGCTTGGTTACAGACACCTGCGTCCTATAACCCCCCCTGCTTCTACCTCGGGTGAGACCTCGCCTACTTTGCAGGTGTTGCCAAAAGGGCCGATAGTCGGGGTTTTGTTGGTGTGTTGTTAAGCGTTGAACCCTGGGTCTGTCCCTGTGCCAAAAAATGGTTTTGTTGTCGGGACTTGAAACTGTGATTGCTAGGAACTAAAGTAAAGACAAGAGAAGGTATGTGCATAGATCTACTGCTAAAGTGCGCAATACTCTACTTGACTTGCGAATCTTTGTGCTAAGAAGGAAATTTGATCTGAAGAAAAGAGGTAAGATCCGAAAAGAGGTAAGATTTGTTCTTTGACAAGAAAAAGATAAGTGAACATTTTTGTTCCGGAAGCATGAATTTAAGTATGTTTAATAGATTTTTTCCTAGTCTAAAGGTTAGGGCGTAGTTGAAAGAAAAAGTTGATTTGAGTAAATTTAATAGAAATGAAGAAAGATATGTCATTCCTATGCATAGAAAGACTTTTTGGACTAATAAGTGGATGCAGGAACCTAGAAATAATTTTTGCAGATTGCAGGTCCAACACTGTGATCCTAGTGCGCAATACAAAAGAGGTTGGGGAACATTTAAAA
>SNQJ01S0248443.1:0-12884 GCA_010110895.2 Picea sitchensis
TCAGGTCAATCCTGCTCTCGGTACTCCATGTCTAGGACCTGTGGGCCTCGAGACATGATCTCCTAGTTATCCCATGAAATCAGGGATAACAAGACCTTCAATGAAGAAGAATCATTTCCTTTTCAGAGCGTTGTCTTTGAAAGGGAATCTAAGAAAATGATTATTGAAAAAAATGATATGAAGAATAAGAAAGCAAAATCGTGTTCAGAGGTTGACCTCAAGGATACGTGGTCTTCCCAAATTTCTAAAATTCACAGATCAATCGGGGATGCTCTGGATGATTCCATTGGTGGCCTAGAAGCAGAAAACATGAAGTTGAAAGAAAGGATCAAGGAGCTGGAGGACGCCTTAATGCCTCCTCCACTTATTTCCAATCATTTGTACATAGTCAGGCCCACCACACCCGTTGTTTAATTGAAAGGATCTTCGAGCATACTTACATCATCCAAGATCTATGTAGAAAGAAATATCAAGAAAAGAATGGCGTTGATCACAGAGGCAGGAGGTTTCGAAAAACATTGTTTCTTTTGGCTCGACGGTGCATGCCTTCCATGAATACTTGCAAGTCGATCTGAAGAACGAAGACGGTTTCTACCTTGATGATGTAGTACCCTTTGAAACCAAATTCTCTAGCATGACATAACTAAGGAGAAGAGAGGAGGATCTGGTCTCCACGAGTCAGATAGAACAGTTGAACGAGTGTTGTAAGGAAAAGATAAAAAAATTGAATAATATTATTCAAGCATGCAACCAAGCTATATCAAAGAGGGAAGAACTATTCAAGATGTTCATGGAAATAGACCTAGCCAGAGGTACTAATGAAGTACAAGACCCCAAACTAATTCTCAGCTCAATGTTCCTAACAAAGCAACAATTTGATAAACAAGTTCATATTTTTAAAGGGTTATCAATTGAAAAGTTCTATGGTATACTTGAATATGATGAGGACAACATAGACAATTGGCTAGTGCACTATTCCTTGAATAATAAGAACATTGAGGAAGCATTACATGGTATTTCCCTTGATTTGAGAGACTTGGAGGGCGGGCTATTCAACATCAAAATTTGACATGAGATAAACGTGGCACTAATGAAAAGTTATATAGAAGAATGGTTCAATAAAGCAATCGACAAATTGACCAATGAGGGGAAAGAAACAATTGAGACTATTGGTTGTGGAGCCTGATTATATTCCTTATTCAAAAGTCTTTGTTTTCAACCATGTTTATACCCCATGAAGACTTTACACCCCGGAAGAATGTACAGTCCTCCACGCGGGGGAGTGCAGAGGGGGGTTACCCCCTCTATGGGGTCTGGGGGAAAGTGGGCCCCCAGCGGGGTTTCGGGGGCGAAGCCTTCGAAGGAAAAATTACCTTGTAAATGTATATTGTAATTTCATTGTGAATCTGGACCGTTCATTATAATGTCGCAGATCTGACGGTAGAATTTATGTTAGGGTTTTTTTCCCTAGAAGGCAACCCTCTTTTATGAGGGAAATGTATTGCAGCTATGTATCATGGTGAATATTGTATTCTGAGAGAGGAGATTGTGAGAGAAAGAAGAGGAAGTTACATCGAGTGCGTTGTAGGTTGTATCCCTTCATTTGCTAGATAATAATAAAGAAATGACCTGGCAATTTCTCTGGTGGACATAGCCCACACTGGGTGAACCACGTATATCTGTGTCTCTATTGTATTCTATATCTTCTGTGTTTTTATTTCTGCATTTGTTTTATTTTATTGCTCTGTGATCCTGTTTTTCTAATAGAGACGGTTCATGTAACTGTTAATTAAAACAAGAAAAGGACACCAGCAAGCAAGTGAAGACACGATAGATCATCATCGTAAGCTTATGTTGATCACATCTTTCTTTCTTTATCAATTCCTTCATCCAATCATTCCGCCTCTTTCACTAGAAAGGTTTAACCGAAGTCTGATAACTTCTCTTTTTCTTTTTTCCAAGTCTTGTTGTTCTATATTCACCCTTCATCTTCCTTCTACGAGCCTAATTCTTGTATATGTTTTCTTTATGGTCTGCGGGAGCCCTAATCCCAATCCTTAGGACAAACACATTTTAAATTTCAAAGAATATGTAACAGACTATATATTTTTTAGAAATTTCAAGAGAGTTATTTCAAAAACAATCTTGATTGTGCTTTGTAACTCTGAGTTTTGAGTATAAAGTATTTGAGGTTGATCTATCATTATCTTTATTTGAGTTTCCCATGTTCACTATGTTAAAGTTCTCTTATTCATGTAGATCATATTCTTTTTATTTTTGTGTGATCAGAAATCTTTAGTTTAACTATGATGGATGTGAGGAAATTTTGTCTATTTTTGTTAAATGTATGAAGTGTGTGGTTCCTGGTCATTTCTCAGGAACTTTATTTAAAAGTAAAACAAAACATTTTCTTTATTGTTATTTAGTATTTCTTTGATTACCGCGACGAACTTCTGCAAAGTCCCATATTATGAAGATTTAGAGTCCCTAGAAAATCTAAAGTAAAGAGGAGTACCACTTCTATAAAAACACAGGGGGATTTATATCCTCGTGAGGTTGTCATTTCGGTCCTAACGGATTCAAGTGTCAACATTTTTGGCAACCATATTGGGGAATGAATTGAAATCTTAAATCTGGTCTATCATTTTGAAAAATTATATGACTTTTCCCCAGGCTGATCAGCCCCACCTAGAAATTGGATTGAACAACCAACGAAGCATCTTACATCAGTTATATAATTTGGTAATATCAATAGTCGAGATCCGTGAAGAATTGGAAAGGTCTTGGCAAACCTTGGTCCAAGAAGAAGAAACAGAAATCCTCTGAAGGCAGAGGAGAGAAGAGTGATGGGACTGAAGAAACCAAAGGCTAGCTTGAGCAGCACAAGGAGAAGGTCAGCATTGAAGTTGGACGAATACAAAGGACCAATTACCAGAAGTAGAAATAATAAACTTTGTATTCTAAGAAGTGGAAATCATATTCCTAGAACATCTGCAGACATGGCAGAAAGAAATGAACAACCATGAGAAGAAACGCATGAAGAGAGACAAGGAGGTGGAAGAGATGCTGCAAGAAATCAAGGAAACCCAAGATTTGAAAATCGAAGAAGGGTAAGAGATTCCCCTCTAAATCTCCTAGGTGAGCAACATGACCTCCATGTTCTCCCTAAGGTTTCCTTGAAGGAATTTTCTAGAGATGGAACAATCGATGCAAAGAGGCACCTTCATTTGTTCCTTGATGTTTGTGATTTTCATCGTGTTGAGTATGATGATGTCATGGTAAGATTATTTTTGCAAACCTTATCAGGAAGAGCGCATGAATGGTATATGACATTACCCAGTAGATCATTTCCCTCGTTTAACGACCTCGAAGCCATGTTCCTGACTATGTTCGCCCCTCCAGTTGCATATCATACCCTTCTCACTGATTTCACTCATATTGGTTTGAGGAAGAATGAAGGAATATGAGATTTTAATCTCAGGTTCAATAAAACCTTGAGTAAGATTCCAGAAGATAAAAGACCTAATGACCTAGTCATACTCGATTGTTATAAGAATGTGATGTCCCCAAATGTGAAATATGATATCAGAACATCCTAGATAGATACCTTGGAGGAAGCAATGATTAAATCCACTGAGATGGAAGAAATTATGATTGAGGCGGCCGTCGACCCTGACATCATCCTAGGAAAAGTACAAAGACAACTGGGAGGATTAAGTATTGATAATCATGGGGCCTCTAGTTCAAGAAAGAATGAAGAATTCAAGCCACGACTGACCCAAAATCAAATAAATGGAGGATGATTTTTTAAGGGAACCATACCAGATGTGAAGGTAGATCTTGTTGCGGCACATGAAACCAAGCAAAGAATTGAAATTGTACAAATGAATAGAACTATCAAGCAAATGCAGAACAAGATAACCAGACTAAGAAGGGGGGGTAATTATGTGCCAANAAGTGAGGTTTGAAAATATGGATAACCCACAAAGGCCAAGGGTTCCCAGACAACCAACTCCCAATGCAGTTGTTCTGGATGATATATATGATGAGAAAATGGTTGAGCAAGAGAATTATTACTCACCTGATGAAAGTTATGAAACTATACAAATGAACGAATGTGATACATCCATGTATATACTTGAAGAGGGTGACAACAATCCCAACTCACAAGAAAACATCACCCAGACTGGAGGATTTGTAAATAGATCCAATTATAAAAATGATTTGGAAAAATAAAAATAAAAAGAAAAAGCAAGTGAGAAAAAGGCGAATGAGAAAGTGACAGATGGCGTCGTAAGTAAGAAGCAACACCCCATGTCAAACTCCACTCAAATGACATACAATGTTGTAGAGGACTTCAATAAATTAAGGATAACTCTTCCTTTTACTGAAGTGGTGAAGATTCCCCCACAAAGGGAGAACATTTTGAGATTGTTGGATGATCCATCTGGAAAAAAAAAGTTGTTGTTACAAGTTCGAAACAAAACCAAAACAAATTGACCGCCAAGTTGAGAGGTAAAATTCCTCCCTTTTATATTTCAATTGAAAATCATGATGTTGCACTTCATAATTGTTTGGTGGACACTGGCGCGACCAATAATATTATGACACTAGCAGTCATGGAGGCACCGAGAATGAACTGTACCAAATATTATGAGACTGGTGAAAGTATATATTAAATTGACTCTAGACAAGTGCCAACTTATGGAGAAATCAAGGACTTCTACACTTGGATCACAGCCTCCCCCCACATTATAACAGTTTTCAATATTATTGTAGTAGACCTTTCTCCGACATATGGAGTTGTTCTGGGAAGAGATTGGTCCTCCATGATCAGGGGATACATAATGAACGGTGGAAGTTGCATGATGTTTCCAGGAAAAGAAGTAGCAATGGTTAAGGTACCACGTGAACCCAAGAAACCTTTCTCTTTCAAAAATAAGGATAGTGAATTAGTGGAAGATTATATAGATGTTGGGATTGGAAATTATGTTATTCTTGGAAATTATGCTATTTTACACATGGAAAACATTGAAAGCATGGAGAAAATGCATGACATGGAGAGTCAACAGAAACCATTTGAAGGCTATTGGAGGATGTCATTCGATGGATCATGTTCAAGCTCCAAGAGCGGATTTGGAATTGTCCTTGTAAGTCCAGGGAAGATCATGCATCCACATGCTATCATACTCAAATTTGCATGTATGAATAATGAGGCAGAATATGAAGCTTTGATCCAGGGGATGGTCCTTGTGCAAGAAATGAAGATAGAACATCTAATTGTGACTAGCAACTCCAAGTTGGTAATTAATCAAGTCACCCAGAGGTATAATATCAAGAAGGAAAGACTCAAATTATATTTCAAAAGAGTCAACGAATTGATGGAATCTTTCAGTTCTTTCAACATTTCCTTCATCCGGCCAAGAGACAAGAATCATAAGGCAGACTCATTGGCCTTGGCAGCCTCGTTATCAAACCCGGATGATATTCAAGGCAAAAAATCTTTTCAAGTTGAAAGAGTATTCCGACCTTCTGTACCTGATAACTTGGAATATTTACAAGTATTTGAGAATGATGAACAGTTGGAAACATTTGTGTTGAATGATGACGATGATGAAGACAATTGCATATCTATTGTCCCAAAAGATTGTATTCAATATGAGTCTTTTTTTACTAAATATGATCATGCTAAGAATCTCCTGGAAGAAATTTCACTCCGAAAAGTTCAAGAAACAAGAAAGATCAATATCGGAACTGACAGTTCCCCAAAATATGTCAACTTGGGAGTTGATTGCACCATTGAATAATTTGGCCAATATGTTTCATTGTTTAAAGAATATCTTGATTTGTTTGCATGGAGCTATGATGATTTGAAAGCTTATGATACAACAATATTTCAACATATCATTCCTTTGAGAAAAGAAGTAAAGTCGGTCAAGCAAAAAATAAGAATGATGAACCCAAAATTGAAACCTCTGGTAAAGATTGAATTGGAGAAATTANTGGTAATTAATCAAGTCACCCAGAGGTATAATATCAAGAAGGAAAGACTCAAATTATATTTCAAAAGAGTCAACGAATTGATGGAATCTTTCAGTTCTTTCAACATTTCCTTCATCCGGCCAAGAGACAAGAATCATAAGGCAGACTCATTGGCCTTGGCAGCCTCGTTATCAAACCCGGATGATATTCAAGGCAAAAAATCTTTTCAAGTTGAAAGAGTATTCCGACCTTCTGTACCTGATAACTTGGAATATTTACAAGTATTTGAGAATGATGAACAGTTGGAAACATTTGTGTTGAATGATGACGATGATGAAGACAATTGCATATCTATTGTCCCAAAAGATTGTATTCAATATGAGTCTTTTTTTACTAAATATGATCATGCTAAGAATCTCCTGGAAGAAATTTCACTCCGAAAAGTTCAAGAAACAAGAAAGATCAATATCGGAACTGACAGTTCCCCAAAATATGTCAACTTGGGAGTTGATTGCACCATTGAATAATTTGGCCAATATGTTTCATTGTTTAAAGAATATCTTGATTTGTTTGCATGGAGCTATGATGATTTGAAAGCTTATGATACAACAATATTTCAACATATCATTCCTTTGAGAAAAGAAGTAAAGTCGGTCAAGCAAAAAATAAGAATGATGAACCCAAAATTGAAACCTCTGGTAAAGATTGAATTGGAGAAATTAAGGAAGGTCAGAATAATATATCCCATTAGGTACTTTGATTAGCTTTCAAACCCTGTGATGGTAAGAAAGAAGACCAAGGAAATCAGGATGTGTGTATATTTCAGGGATCTTAACAAAGCAATTATAAAGGATAATTATCCTTTACCTAACATGGAGTTTCTTCTTCAGCAAGTCACATGATCAACTTGCATGTCCATGTTAGATGGTTTTTCTGGTTATAATCAAGTCTTGGTTGTTGAGGAAGACAGAGCAAATAAAACATTCATAAAACCTTGGGAGACATATGCATATGCTAGAATTCCCTTTGGTTTGAAGAATGCAGGAGCCACATTTCAGAGGGCCATGGATCATGCATTTAGTGGGTTGATAGGAAAATTCATGGTGGATTATCAAGATGATTTGACAGTACATTCAAATATAAGGGGTGATCATGTTCATCACTTAAGGAAAGTTTTTGATAGATGCAGATTATACAGTGTTTCCCTAAACCTGAAGAAATTTTTATTCGTTGTAACTCAGGGAAAACTATTGGGCCACATTGTGTGCAAGGAAGGGATTTACATAGATCCAGAAAGAGTTAAAACAATAAATGAACTCAACCCCCCGTCATCTAAGAAAGGAGTTCAATCCATTTTTGGCAAGATCAACTTTGTGAGAAGATTTGTTCCTAACTATGCAAGTATTGTGAAGTCGATCAATTTGTTGTTGAAAAAGGATCAACGGTTTGAATGGATAGTGGATACACAAGAAGCTTTCAATAATATCAAAAGGGAAATCACCACAACTCTAGTCCTCATTAGCCCAGATTTTCAAAAGGGTTTCATCATATATTCGTTTGATACAAAAACAATTGTTCTATGTGTTCTTACTCAGAGGAATACCAAGGATGAAGAACTCCCAATCATTTTCATGAGAAAAACCCTTCATGACTATGAATTGAGATATTCAGAACTGGAAAAGAAAGACTTGGCTCTTGTGAAAGCGGTGGCACACTTTCGGACATATATACTAAATTCTCATGTCATTGCTTATGTTCAATCCTTGCTAGTAAAGATGTTTTTGAATCAACAATTGAGAGAAGGAAAATGGGCTAACTGGCAAGCGAAGATCCAAGAATATGATATTGATATTAAACCTTTAAAAGTTGTCAAAGGACAAGGTTTATGTAATCTCATCGAAAATAGCGATTATGTGGATGGAATGATTTCAATTTCAGCAGGAGAACCATTGGTCGATTCAGAATGGTTGTGCAATAACATTGAAGATGAAGTCAAATCAATATGCGTTGATCGTTGATATATTGTTCAAGAGAAACTATGATGGTATATTACTGAGATGTGTTGATGAAAACAAAGCCCAAGAGCTGGTGAGGGAATTCCATGAAGGAATATGTGGCAGACATTTTGCACCTACCACCACTGCCCATAAGATAATAAGAGTTGGGTTTTATTGGCCATCAATTTTTAGAGACTCATATTCTACAATAAGGAAGTGTGTATTTTTCCAGCAATTTTCAGGGAAAATGAAGAGATTTGTGATGTCTTTACAACCTATAACTGTAGAACAACCATTCTCCCAATGGGGACTTGATGTTGTCGAGCCAATAAACCCAAAGTCAAGCATGGGACATATTCATATTATCACTGCTACAGATTATTTTGCGAAGTGGCTAAAGGGAGTGGCATTAAAAAAGGTTGATTCTGAAGAGTTAATTAAGTTCCTCAAAGATAATATCTTGTCAATATTCAATGTTCCAGACAAATTTATCATTGATAATGGTTCGATTTTCATTGGTTCAAAATTTACAAGATTCTGTGGAGAATATGGAATTATTATGGGGCAATCATCAAACTATTATCCACAAGGAAACAGTCTGGCAGAATCCACAAAAGAGACACTCATTCAGATATTGAAGAAAATTGTTGACAAGAACCAAAGGAATTGGCATTTGAAGTTGACTGATGCGTTGTGGGCAAGAAGAAAAACTCCAAAGGATAACACTGGATTGTCTCCATATACATTGGTTTATGGGAAGGAAGCAAAAATGTCAGTTAGTCTCGAACTCAATGCTTTGAGTTTTGAGGTAAATACAAAGGATGCAGAAGAAAGTTCACCTATACAACGGAGGATCAACCAGTTGTTGAAACTGGAAGAAGAACGAAGTAAGGCCCTGAATAGAACTTCTCAGAGACAACAAAGTATCAAAAGATATTTTGACCAGAATGCAACTGTAAATAATTTTCAGAAATGAGAATTGGTGTTACTATGGAACAAAGCCAAGGAGAAACCATCTATGCATACAAAGTTCGAAGCACTCTGGATTGGACCATACATCGTCGACAAGATCCTGGGTTTCAATTCCTATATGCACCAAGACATGAAAGATAAAAGGTTGGTGTTTCCTATCAATGAGCAACATTTGAAAGGTTTCTTCACTTAAAACTTCCTCATCTTCATGTACATAATTTTATTTTTCAGTTTGTGTATTCTTACCTTTGACTCCATATCCCAGTGGATGGAAGCACCTAGTTATAAATATTGTGGATTCTTGACAACCCACAGGGGGTTATCATCCCGCAGTTGGATCTAGTTGTTGAGATCAATTCTCTCTTCCGAATTTTCCCTCCCCTTTTCTATTTTCCCAACTTATTTTTCCCATTTATTTTCCCTCTTCTATACTTACCCTCACTCCCCTTTTTCCTTTTTACCCTCTCTTTCCCATTTCTTATTACTACACCTAGTCACATTTCAAATTGGCGGGTTCACGGGTTGGCAGACTCGTGGGATCTCACCTACACCCATATTCCCATATCATGAGTCCGACTGACCGCCGTGTTATTATGTACTTAACCGTTTTTTCAACCGCGGGTTCACGGGTTCAAGCTTTTATATTCCAAGTTCCATGAAATCCATTTTTCACCCAAAGATCCATGATCTACATTATGATCGTCAAACTTACCAAGCCCCTAAGTATTTCATTTCTCCTGTATCCAAGTCCGACCGACCATTGTGCAGTACTTAGCCTATTTTCGATTGTTCGTAACCGCAGGTTGGCGGGTTCCCGAGTTGGCAGGTTCATAAAAACCCCCAAATTCAAATTGCTCTCATCTGTCCCCGCCATCTTCGTGTTTTTCCCAAAACATATTTAGTATGGTTTAATGCCAATAACTGATCATGTAGGTTTCATAAATATCGTCATTAATAAGCAAAGGGATCGAGGAGATTTTCCATTAAATTGCATTAACACAGGATTTAACAAAGGTTATGTTATTGTTATCTCTCTCAAGGGATTCATTTCAAGTATTATCTAGTTAAAAGAACACTCTCATCAACCTATGGTAGCAGCAGCTTGACAACAGTTCTGCGATGATACTTTGAATATTTTTGGGCATGAGGACTAGAACTTTTAGTGGTCCAGAGCATATTCTTACTATTCATATCCTCCTGCTAAAAAAGAAGTGATCTGGACATCTAGAATTGCGCACGCAGGGTGTGTCCCTGAAGTATTTGACTGCAAAGAACTGGTTGCATGGTGTGTTGAGAAATACGTACTGAGTCAATAGATTATTCAACTTCAAGACCATTCCCCTGTCTCTCTTTCACCGCAAGTGTTTTGAAAGATGTTGAAGCTCCCTAAGCCAACACTTACCTTTAAAGGAGAGGATTACAGAGATTTCCTGAAAACACATGACAATGGGTTGGATCTCTTGCCAGAATATTTGGAGAACCCAACATCCATTCCAGAGGATATAACCAGGCTTTGGGTAGACTCTTTCAAAAACCCCTTTCGGGAAATTGCTTGGTTGTTCACCAGGTTGACAGGCCAATAAAGTACCACCACCATTTTCCGCATGATTCTTTATATTCTATATTTTACAGTTAAAGAGAAATCTATCTTCGATTGGGGAAACCGATTTCCATTGAAATCTCCTCGCAATTTTCACATTACAAAAGTAAAATAAATTCTTTATGGCTTCTTATTTGGTATTTGTGATAGCATATTGCTGTCAATTTCCAAAATTAAAGTAAAATAAATTCTTTATGGCTTCTTATTTGGTATTTGTGATAGCATATTGCTGTCAATTTCCAAAATTGACTATCTGCAAGAGGGTGAACTGTGAACTTGATCCAGTTACCTTCTGGTACCAAACATTGTGGAGACACAAGGATTCCTTGCATTTTTATGAAGTTTACAATGAATTCGTCTCAGTTTTCAAAGGACTATTGTTTCGTAAAGATACCCCCAGGATATCCGACCAGGAAAATAAATTCTTGGACAAAAAGAGGACGTTAGAACATATGGAAAATCACAGTGTTGTTAGGATTTTTTGTTTCAAGGAAAATCCCTCTTTTCTTCCATACCATGTGTCTGATTAAATGTTTACTATGAAAGTAGCAAGGCAATACAATTTATGGTTGCACTTTTTCCATGAAAAATGGAAAAAGCAATTCATCCCCTTGCCTTGGAAAATTGGAGACTTTATATTCAGGAATATAAACAAAATTGATGAGTTTGTGAACCATTTCCATAATGTGAATCTGAAATACGTTGAAACGATAAAGGGGTTTGACCCTAACAAAATTTTCTTAGAACATATGCTAGCAGTCGAATTCAACAATTCATTTATTCATACTATTTTGAGTGAAGAATACGACAACAACTTAGGTGCTCATGCACATAATACTGGTGACTTGGAAACAATACTTAGTACTAACGAGCTTCACAAGCAAAAAGGAAAGGGTCCTAGTGAGAAGAGTTCCCAATATCCAGTTCTTACTCCTAAAACCACCACATCTCGGAGAAATGCTCCAACGACCCACCCAACCAGGAAAGTTACCAACAGTACTTCCAGCTGCAGAGGAGAAAATAATCCCCCTTCGGGAAATATCGAGAGCTCGCACAAGCTTCCTCTGCGAAAGAAGAGGAAGAATGTTGTGCAAGAGGAGGAAGAGTATGACATCAACAACTTCTCTCTTGAATACATGGAGCTTGAGGCAAATATCGAGAAAATGTTTCCCATCATTGATCAGCCCGGAAACACAGCCCACCAAAATTCAACATGAGAAATCATTGAGAATGAGACCTTCAATGAAGAAGAATCATTTGTTTTCAGAGCATTTTCTTTGACGGGGAATCCAAGAAATTGATTATTGAAAAAGGTGATATGGAGAACAAGAAAGGAAAATATCATTCAGAGGTTGACCTCAAGGATATATGGCCTTCCCAGATTTCTAAAATTCACAGAGCAACCGGGGATGCTCTGGATGATTCCATTGGTGGCCTAGAAGTGGAAAAAAATGAAGTTGAAAGAAAGGATCAAGGAGTTGGAGGATGCCTTAATGCCTCTTCCACTTATTGTCAGTCCTTTGTCTATAGTCAGGCCCACCACACTTGTTGTTAAATTGAAAGAATCTTCAAACCTACTTACATCAGCCAGGAGCTATGTAGAAAGAAATATCAAGAAAAGAATGGTGTTGATCACAGAGGCATGGGATATTTATAAAAGCATTGTTTCTTTTGGCTAGAGGGCGCACACCTTCCATGAATACTTGCAAGACAATATGAAGAACGAAGAAGGTTTTTACCTTGATGTTGTAGTACCCTTTGGAACCAAAGTCTCTAACATGACAGAACTAATGAGAAGAGAGGAGGATCTACCCTCTCCAAGTCGGATAAAACAGTTGAATGCGTGCCGGAAGGAAAAGATAAAAAAATTTAATAACATTATTCAAGCATGTAGCCAAGCTATATCAAAGAGGGAAGAACTATTCAAGAGGCTCACGGAAATAGACCTAGCAAGAGGCACTGACGAAGTACATGACCTTGAACTAATTCTCAACTCAATGTTCCTAACAAAGCAACAGTTTGATGAACAAGTTGAGATTTTTAAAGGGTTGTCAGTTGAAAAGTTCTATGGTATACTTGAATATGATGAGAACGACATATAAAATTGGATAGTTGACTATTCCTTGAAGAATCGGGACATTGAGGAAGCATTACATGGTATTTCCCTTGATTTGAGAGATTTGGAGGGCGAGCTATTCAACATCAAAATCTGGCATGAGATAAACATGGCACCAATGAAAAGTTATATTAAAGAATGGTTCAAGAAAGAAATCGACAAATTGACCAACGAGGGGAAAGAAACAATTGAGACGGTTCTTGTAACCATTAATGAA
>SNQJ01S0248443.1:12894-25891 GCA_010110895.2 Picea sitchensis
TCTTACACTCGAAACATTTGATCTTCCAGGCACCTTTGCAGTTGCGGGAGTTAGAGATTACTGAAGCGAGCAGGCTCTTGAGCATTCCAAAGTCCATAGGGCAGCTGAAGCACCTCGAACGGATCTCCATCGTTTCTTCTTCCCACTATTTTGTTCAATTGCATAAATTGCCGGAAGAATTCGGTCATCTGAAGTCGTTGAGGGCCTTGGTGTTACACGTGGACTCAATGAAATCATTACCAGAGTCTTTTGGTAAATTGACGAACCTCCACCACATGGACCTGTCTGAGTGCACGCAATTGAAGAGGCTGCCAGATTCCTTCGGTAGCTTGACGAACCTCCACCACATGGACCTGAGTGGGTGCTGGAAATTGGAGAGGCTGCCAGATTCCTTCGGTAGCTTGACGAACCTCCACCACATGGACCTGTCTGAGTGCACGCAATTGAAGAGGCTGCCAGATTCCTTCAGTAGCTTGACGAACCTCCACCACATGGACTTGAGTGGGTGCTGGAAATTGGAGAGGCTGCCAGATTCCTTCTGTAGCTTGACGAACCTCCACCACATGGACCTGTCTGAGTGCACGCAATTGAAGAGGCTGCCAGATTCCTTCGGTAGCTTGACGAACCTCCACCACATGGACCTGAGTGGGTGTTGGAAACTGGAGAGGCTGCCAGATTCCTTCGGTAGCTTGACGAACCTCCACCACATGGACCTGACTACGTGCGGGGAATTGGAGAAGCTGCCAGATTCCTTCGGTAGCTTGACGAACCTCCACCACATGGACCTGACTGGGTGCTGGAAATTGGAGAGGCTGCCAGATTCCTTCGGTAGCTTGACCAACCTCCACTACATGGCCCTGTCTCAGTGCGAGCGATTGGAGAAGCTGCCAGATTCCTTCGGTAGCTTGACGAACCTCCACCACATGGACCTGACTGCGTGCGGGGAATTGGAGAGGCTGCCAGATTCCTTCGGTAGCTTGACGAACCTCCACCACATGGACCTGACTGGGTGCTGGAAATTGGAGAGGCTGCCAGATTCCTTCTGTAGCTTGACCAACCTCCACTACATGGACCTGTCTCAGTGCGAGCGATTGGAGAGGCTCCCAGATTCCTTCGGCAGTTTGTCGAACCTCCACCACCTGAACCTGTATGAGTGCAAGCGATTGGAGAGGCTGCCAGATTCCTTCGGGAGCATGACGAACCTCCACTGTCTGGGTGCAGGAAATTGGAGAGGCTGCCAGATTCCTTCTGTAACTTGACGAACCTCCACCACATGGACCTATCTAGGTGTGGGAAATTGGAGAGGCTGCCAGATTCCTTCTGTAACTTGAAGAACCTCCACCACATGGACCTATCTAGGTGTGGGAAATTGGAGAGGCTGCCAGATTCCTTTGGTAGCTTGACGAACCTCCACCACTTGAACCTGGCTTGCTGCAGGAAATTGAAGAGGCTGCCAGATTCCTTAGGTAGTTTGACGAACCTCCACCACATAAACCTGACTCTGTGCCGGAAATTGGAGAGGCTACCAGATTCCTTTGGTAGCTTGATGAATCTCAACCACCTGGACCTGTCTTTGTGCAAGAAATTGGAAAGATTGCCAAATTCTTTCGGGAGTTGTAATAGGATTAAATATCTTAATTCGTCCTGTTGCTCTAATTTAACTATCTCAAGCGATACACTTGGAAATATAAGAACGCTTGAGCATATAGATTTTTCAGGCTGTGGAAAAATTGAAGTATGGCCCTTGCAACTGGCACATCAAAGGTCTTTGAAAATACTGAAGTTGACGGGCACAAATATCAAAGAATTGCCTAGTGCAACTGAAGTCCCGACTGATTTGGAAGTCCTGTGGGCAGAAAGCCCTTTGCTGGACACGCTTCACCCTTTGCTGGGTGACTTAAGGAACTTGAAGGAATTAAGGCTCAAGGATTGCAGGGAATTGAAATGTTTGCCGGCTTCGGTTGGACGGTTGAGTCAGTTGACACAGTTGGAAGTTGCGGGTTGTCCGGCAATCGAACTGCCCTTTAAAAAGGTTAGAGAACAGAGAGAGACAGTACGAACATTGAAGTCCAACTCTTCCATTCACAACTACATGCCTTGCCTCCAAGAATTGACTCCGCAGGACACAGAAATATCAGAGGTTTCATTTGATGAAGGTGTATGCCCCAACCTTCGAGAGTTCATCTTAAGGGAGTGTATTAATCTGGTGGAGGTTGGAACATTACCAAATACACTCACATATGTGAAAGTGAGTAGTTGTTATAATTTGAGAAGTATAGAAGGCCTTTCCGGTCTTGCAATGCTTCAATTCCTAGTCATTAGAAAGTGTAACGAACTGCACGAGCTGCTTAGCGTTAAAACATTGGTGGCCTTGGAATCCTTATGTGCAATCGACTGTGTGAAGTTGAAAAGCATACGGGAGTTGCGCAGCTAACAAAGCTAAGATTTCTGGATGTTTCGGGTTGCCTTGAGTTGGAAAAGTTGGAAGGAGTTGAATATTGTAGATCGTTATGTCAAGTTGTTGCCATGAGGTGTCCCAAATTGCAAGGTGTCCCAAATTGGTTGAGAGAGTCGTAGAGAGGCTGCGCCAGAGCATTACAACAGTGTTGGAGTAATTAAATTTAGTTTTCAATTTAAAATTCAAAATCTTTAAGCTTTCAGTCATGGTTGTATTATAACTTGAAGAGTTTTGGCTAAAAGTTATGGTGGGAATTAGGTGATGTAAATCTGTACAAAATGTCTATGTTTTATTGTTTAAAAATAGTTGGGTACTCAAATTACATAAATTTAGCCCAAATTTGCAGATTCAACAATCACTGCAAAATTGTAAACTGAAAAAATAATAAAAAAAAAACAAAAAGTAGAAGGTTTAGACTACCCAAAAAATCTCTTAAATGGAAAAAAAATGAACTCATCTACTCCATTTTAATATAAATATATTGAAGAAAATATTTTTTACATTTTCTAATTTATATTAAACAAAATATTTTAATAACTGTTTTTTATAATTATATTTTTATTAATCCACTCCATTTTAATATAAATATATTAGAGCATATATTTTTTACATTTTCTAATTTATATTAAACAAAATATTTTAATAACTGTTTTTTATAATTATATTTTTATTAAATATGAACTAATGATATGTTTTTTGTTTTTTTTGTTTTTAAATTATATGATTATAATATTCACACATATGTATTTTTCACAAATAAAACAATTTACCCATGTAAAATAGATTTTTTTAAATTAAATTAATTTACTTAGTTTTTATAAATTTGCTTTTCAATATTTTTTAAAGTTAAAAACACAAAATCAATATAATTTAAATGAAACTAATAATTAAAAATATAATATTGTTGGGTGTAGAATAGTTGACAATGGAATACACGCACGCACTTCCTTATATAAGATTATTGGTTCAAACCTCTACTCACCTTCGATTTTATCAGATATATAATTTAAAATATAATAATTTTTTAAGTAAATTATAAAATAATATAACTTAAAAAAAAAATTTACATTCTTATCCTTACATAAAATTAAACTATTTTTAAAAGTTTTATAATTTCAATACTTAAACAAATGTTTTTTTTTCTATGATTTTATGTTTTTTTTTTTTTCTAACTTACTTAAACTTATTAAACTTATTATGTATATATCATATCGTTGGATGAATTTTTTTATTAATTATATTTTTTAAATTATGAAATAAAATGATTTTAGATTAAAAATATAGTGTAAAAGATAAAATAGGAAAAGATTATTAATAACAAAGTTGAAGCTAAACTTATTAAGAGTTTAAAATGAGATTATGAAAAATTATTGTTAAAGATTTTCAATTTTAACAAGTCGACATAGCCGCTAAAAGTTTGAAAGTCATAGTGAGATGTCAATAGTAAATGTTATAGCATAGATTTTTAAGAACAAATTATTGCTAAAATATAGGGTAGAATTTTATAGTAATTTTTATTCTAGGTATTTTTGAGATTTTATTAAAATAATTCAAATTTATATTAAACAAAATATATTTCCATCAATAGTGTTATCAGATGCTTTCTATTAATATTATTATTATCTCCATGTAAAAAGAAAGGTAGTATTTTTAAATTAAACCTTGGTTATGCAAGGACAGTACAAAAAAGTTGTCCTTCACAAAAAATTTAGCAAGTTGGTCAAAAAGTTTAGCCAGCTAATTAAATGATTTTCAATTTTAATAAGGTACTAAACAATTTTCAATTTTAATAAGGTACATAAATTTCAAAGTAAAAGAAAATTTTTAATTACCTTAGGAATTAAGGTTTTAAATCAAGAAAAAAAATAAAAAAAATAGAGAAGTATACATTGTCTTGAAATAGTTCATGATAATAAATTTTACAAGTTTATACAAACTATTTGTTATGTAGTGTTTTTATTTAATATTAAGTTTTAATATTATTAGTTTAGTACACAAACTACTAAAATAAAAAGAAGCTAAAGCAAAATACCACACAACTAACACAAGATGTACTCTCATAAATCTAATATGTGAAAAATCACCTAGAAGTTGAGGACTATAACTCACCTAAACTTGAGGACTATGCTTTGCCCTTTCTTTCTCAAATAAGAAAATGTAAATATAAAGAAAAATGAACTCACTAGGGAGTTTCTATAGACACTGTGGCCTAAATAGTTGCTATATGGTCTTCTACTTTCTTTGTTCTCCAATATCCCACTTCCTTTGCTCAACTATGGAACATTAATCAATACAACAAGAATGGAACCCCCTCCTTATCTAGTGGCCTAGTGTTTAACATGTTTTTGTAGTCGTCTAGGCTAGGGTTAGAGTTTTTGCATGCCTCAACTATTAATTGGGGTTAGGGTTTTAGACTCTATAATATTCTTGAAAGTCCAAATAGGACTAGCTTCATATGTGTGAGTAATGGGAGTTGATGTGACATCCACTCAATACCATGGTGGTCAACTACATAGGTTAACTTGTAGAATGCATAACATTCCTATAACTTTCACATACGAAGTCCAATTGAGGCAATCTTTGCATTGATGGAACACTCTCAACATGTAGAACAATGTTGAGAGGTTGAGGACTATGTTCGCAATGTTTTGGCACCCAAAACAATCGTTTAATGCCCCAAATGGGCTCCAAAATTTTCAGGACCCTAAATCACCAAAATAAGGTGTGTCCCTAAAATGGGCCCTCCGAGCTAATAGCTCCAATTTCTCTACTCAGAAAATACCAAAATAGATGACAAATTATATAATGATCCATTTCGAATCATACCTCCCCGTTTTGGGAGGATTTTGGTCCACAAAATATTTTACTGAAGAAGGTGAGGAAATTTTTCCTCTATATATTCTTCCTCGAATACCATTTTCCTTGTCTAGAAGTTTCCCTTTCAACTCAACCTATGAGAGTTCATACTACAATTGTCTAGTTGTTATTGACGTCTTCTATAAAATTACATCCTCTACCAACTTTGTTCGAGGGTCTTGTATTATGTCCTCTATGGTATGTAAGACTTACTCATCATTTTTCTAGTTTAACGTGGAAGGCTCATCTCCTTAGTTTCCTAATTCAATACGGAAGGCTCATAGAGTTTCAAACTCTTCACATTCATTATTGAGTAAATGCATCTATGGAGGGTGTGCACTAAGTTTGTAGCCATTATCACCTACTTGCTCCAAAACTTTAAAAGGTCCATATCGTAGATCCTTGATCTTCTCATTAGGACCCTACAACCTTTCTTTTTTTATATGCAACCATACTTGATCATCCTACATTGAATGCTCTCTAATTTCGCAAGATTGATCATGTCTGGCCTTGTTTTTTTCCTGTGACTTCTTCAATGTTTTTTGTACTTGAAAATGGATCTACATGCTCTTACCAATGAATCTTTTAGCCTTCAATGATTCTCTTGTGGTATCTTCTCTTGCTCCTCCTTGTTGTTCATATACAACATATAAAGGCGAAGGTGAAAAACTGGTAAAATTGGGATTGTCTTCAACTTGGAGTGATAAAAGAAAATTCTTATCATTTGAAGAATATAGAAAAAGTATGCTCATAGCTAGAGAAAGCGAGTCAAAATTTCAAGGCATGGCTGATTAATTAAGAGGTCAGATTATTGTAGACCTTCTCATGGATGATTTCCACCTACTCTGGCAAATCAAAAACTTATTTCTAAATCCTCCTACATGTGAAAAATACACCAAGCTTGATATCACATACAGGTAGATGAAATCATTTGGCTATCCATCAAGCAAAACTTGGAAACTTTTTCTCCAAAGGTTGACAGGATGAAACAACAAGATAGTTGAAGAAATCCATGGATTGTAATAGTTGTCATTTAATCTTTTATTTTTAGAAAGTCAAAGATATTTTGTAAATGAAAAGGGTAGAAAATAGGATTTGATAACCATATTTATTTCACCCAAATTAAATATCTATGGAAAGACTCCTCGATAAAGGAGCTTTTTGGGCCTTGCAAGATCAGTGCTTTAACAAAAATTATGCAAAGTTTCGTGAGATTCAAACTTCTATGTGTCAGATCATGTGATTTCTTTTTTCAATGTTCATTACATAATTACAATTTCTTCTTGAATGTGTCTACTTCCATCACTGTGATAATTTAGTACAACAAATACTATAATCACAAGGTATTCTAAAAGTTACGACTTCTATGATATACCGTGAGTAATGACCACCAGATTCATTTATTTTTCCCAGTGAATAATGAAGAATTTTTCTTTTCTATTCATGTTATATTCTAGTTTAGATACAAACCCCATTATTTTTCTTCTTTTTGAAAGTTAAATAATATTTATCTAGAGATACATTATTTTGTCTTCAACTTTGTTTTTGTTCCTTCTTCTTTAATACTTTAAAATATTCAATCATCTAACATATAAAAATCCTCCAAAAATCTTAATCCTAAATACCTTTAAAAACTAGAAACAGCCCTAAAAAAAAAACACTATGTTTGAGGACAAACAACTTAATCAAAATCAATTATAGTATATGGATGTCTTGGCATAGTTTCCTAGCCAATAACATCTCAAGGGTTACAACACTAGTCATGGAGAAAGAGAATAAATAGATTAGGAAAACATTTTAGCTAGGAAAGGCTCCAGGTCTATGTAATTCCCAATACTCTAGAGGTAAGAAGGGTAGCTTCACCCAAAACAAGAATATAATAAAAACAAATTCTTAACTGGGTTGAACCCCAACTTCCATTCTTGAAGAATCAATATTGTAGAGTCCCAAATCCAATGTCCTTGAATACACACTTATCTTATTCTCATGATGAAAAGAAAGAAAAATATTAATCCTTCTTGTTGCCAATTTGAAAATGTGGCAATTTTTTAGATCCCTGACCACTACTTCATGTTGTCGATTCATCAGAACGAAGATATGACCCATCTTTATTGGTCGTATTTAGAAGTATCATAGTCTAACCTACCTGTTGGTCATCATTGCAATTATGGTGCTAAAGTGTGTTTTCAATGCTGCTTCTCTACAATCTCCAAAATGCCCGACTGTCCAACCAACCACCAACGCAGCGTTCCATCCACCACCACCATCCGTCCTTGTTCATCGGACGTCACAAGGCCCATTCAAATACCGCCGTCCGTCCTTCCGCCCTCCCAACAGTCCCACGCCCGCCCATGGAACATGTCTGTCAAGCAAATATCCACACCACAACGGTCCACCAACCCATGGATTTTCAGTTAACATTCCCCATTAATCTAAAGGGACATCTGACATGCCAAGCTACATTCTGAATTTTTCAATTTTTTCACGGCTCAATGCTTTAGTAAAGATATTTGAGATTTTCTATGAAGTAGAACAATGTGTTAGATGAATGGTTTTGGCCTCAACATGACATCGATGATGTCAAATAAAGTGATATTTGGTGTTGATATGTTTGTTTCGATCATGGAATTTTTGATACTTTACAATTGTATTGCATATGTATTGTCAACAAAGAGAGGCGCTGAAGTCATTTGTTTCTCCTGCAAATATTAAAGTATTTTCCGGGCCGATTGGTTTGTGGCTTGAGCTACTATAACATATTCGGCTTCAGTTGTGGAATCAGTTGGAACAGATTTCTTTCGTGATCTTCAGGTGATAGTAGTTGATCCAAGATTCATCAAATAACCCGAACTAGACACACCATGCTCTTTATCTCCATCAAAACCGAATCAATAACTCGAAGGAGATGGAAGTCCGAACTTAGATATTTTGATGCCATATGATTGAGTTCATTTTAAATATTTGACCACTCATTTTGTCGCGATCCAATGACCTTCACAGGGTTGATGCATAAACCTCGAAAGTATTCCTACAACAAAAGTTATGTCAGAACGAGTAGTAGTAAGATAAATCAAGCTTTCAACAAGTTGTCTGTAATTTGTTGGATCTTCAAATGCACTCCCTTCATTTGAAGTAAGCTTTAAATTCTGCTCCATTGGAGTAGAAACAAATTTACACCAGATTCCAAATTTGCTCAATAGCTCAACATACTCTTTGGGAAATAAAAATGTGCTTCGGTTTTTTATCTACTTCAATTCCTAAATAATAATGTAATAATCCCAAATCAGTCATATCAAAAACCTTTTGCAACTCCCTTTTAATAGAGGATATATAATCATCATTATTTCTTGTGATAAACAAATCATCTACATATACAACTAGATATACAACCCATCTTCCAACTTTCTTAACAAATAGAGTTGCATCATCTAGATTGAAGTGCTTATAATTCAACTTGAGAAGATGTTCAATTAACTTTCCATACCAAGCAAGCTCGAGGTGCTTGTTTCAAACCATAAAATATTTCACCAATTTACATACCTTCTACTATTTTCCTTTAACAGAAACCCTCTGCTGTAACATATATAACCCTTTTTAAATCTTCATTTAAGAAGGCAGTTCTTACATCCATGTGATGTATTTTCCATCCCTTTTGAGCTACAAGAGAAAATAAAGTTCTAATATTGCCCCATATTTTGCAAGAGGGGAGCAAATGTTTTTGTGAAATCAACACCTTCTTTCTAAGCATTCCCCTTTGCTACAAGTCTTGCTATGTGCTTATCAAGTGAATCATCAACCTTATATTTTAATTTTATATAAACCCACTTACATCCACTGGTTTAATTCCCAATGGAGGATCCACCAACGTCCAAGTGCCATTTTTTAATAAGAGCATCGTACTCTTTCAACATTGCATCTTTCCATTCATTACAACTAACAACTTATTCAAAGGTAAAGGTGTTCATTAACAACAAATGTAACAAAAATTCTAATTCAAATTCATCATACCCTTCTGAACTATCTTTGGTTTGTGTTGATCTACATGTTGATTGTTGTGGTGATGGATCATTTTTAAGAATAGGTACTTCAAGACTAGATTACGATTCTACATTATTATCATCCAATTTTTCATCTACAAAAACATTATTATCATCCAATTTTTCTTCATCAAAAACATTATTATCAACCAATTTTCCTTAATCACAATCATTATTATCAACTAATTTTCCTTCAATTAATTCTCGTGTTGTTACAAAAGGAAAATTAATTGAAGGAAAATCCACGTGACCGATCTAGAATATGAATCCTCCTTCATGAAGTGAAATATCATTATCCCATTCATAATAGAACTTATTGGAATAGAATCTATCCAAATGATTGAGTTGTCTATCAACAATAGAAGCATCTTTATCAAATTTGAGAAACGTAACATTTCTTGAAACAACCAATTTCTTGTTTTCCTCATAATACAACCGATAAGATCTAAAGGTGTTGGATTTCGAACCATTAGACCAAAATGAAAACCTCGAGAGGGTATGAATCCCCCTACATTTTTATTGAGGTGATACTCCTCTTTACTTCATATTTTCTAGGGACTCTAGATCTTCATAATATGGGACTTTGCAAAAGTCATTCTAGTAATAAAAGAAATACTAAATAACAAGAAATAAAATAAGCTTTGTTTTTATTTTAAAGAAAGTTCCCGAGAAATGACCAAGAACCACACACTTCATACATTTAACAAAAAATAGACAAAATTTCCTCACATCCATCATAGTTAAAATCCAATATTTCTGATCACATAGAAATAAAAAGAAGATGATCCGCGTGCATAAGAGAACTTTAATAGAGTGAACACATGGGTAGCTCAAATAAAAGATAATGATAGATCAACCAATATTTTATAATCAAAACTGCTAATAATCAAGATTGTTCTCCAGATAGGCTCTCTTTAGGCCTCTAAAATATATATAGTCTGTTACATATTCTTTGAAATTTAAAATGCTTGTCCTAACGACCGGGATTAGGCCTCTAATTCATAAAGAAAACATAGCAAGAATTAAGCCTGTGAGAAGGGAAGATGATGGGCTTAACATGTAACAACAAGACCTAGAAAGAAGAAAAAGAGAAGCTATCAGACTTTGGGTTAAACCTTTCTAGTGAAAGAGGTGGAATAACTATATGAAGGAATCCGAATAAAGAAAGAAATATGTGATCAACATAAACTTACTATGATGGTCTCGTGTATCTTCATTTGCTTTCTGATGTCCTTTTATTGCTTTCAACGACAGTTACAAGAACCGTCTCAAATGTTTCTTTCCCTACATTGGTCAATTTTGTCGATTTTCTTTTGAACCATTCTTATTTAATATAACTTTTCATTGGTGCCATATTTATCTCATGATGGATTTTGATGTTGAATAACTCACTTTCCAAGTCTCTCAAATCATGGGAAATACCATGTAATGCTTCCTCAATGTCCCGATTCTTCAAGGAATAGTCAACTATCCAATTTTATATGTCGTCCTCATCATATTCAAGTATACCATAGAACTTTTCAACTGACAACCCTTTGAAAATCTCAACTTGTTCATCAAACCGTTGTTTCTTTGTTAGGGAAACATTGAGTTGAGAATTAGTTCGGGGTCATGTACTTCGTCAGTACCTCTGGCTAGGTCTATTTCCATGAACATCTTGAATAGTTCTTCCCTCTTTCATATATCTTGGTTTCATGCTTGAATAATTATTAAATTTTTATCTTTGGCGTCCCACTGGGAATATTGATGATTGGCTGCACAAGCAATCATCTGTAAGTCCTCAATCATTCAAACTTTTCGAATAGTTACATTTTTTCATAGAAATATGTATACAGTTTTTAACTTCTCCATGGTTTCTCACGTCAAAATATTTAAACTTAACCATAGCAAGCTGTGTACAGTTTCTTAATTCTCCATCGGAATGAACAGGTTATAACTGAAGCTCGCGGAATTAGGATGCTTCATGAAGGGCAGACTAGCTCACAAAGGTTGTCATGGTACCAACGGAGAATTCACCAGCTGTTGGGGAACTTCCTGAAGTTTTGCAATAGACTGTACAATACACGTTATTGTTTTCTTGGTCTTGGTGTCATGAATTTGCAACTTCTTGAGACTAAAGGACATCTCTTGGAACGCATTTTGAGGGTGCACTCGCCAAATCTCATTTGGCTTTCTTGGCGTGATTGTCCCTACACTTACCTACCTTCCTGGATGCCAATTAAGAATTTAAGGGTTTTGAAGGTGAAGGGGAGAGAATTGAAAACATTGTGGCAAGGCAAATCGCAGGTAATTTAAAACTTCTTATGAGTTAAAGTTTGTGTGGTCATTAGCGATTGATATTTTACACCATAGGTCTCCAACGATTTCTAACTGTTTTCATGAGAATCATATATATATATATATATATATATATATATATATATATATCTCTTTCTTACACTCGAAACATTTGATCTTCCAGGCACCTTTGCAGTTGCGGGAGTTAGAGATTACTGAAGCGAGCAGGCTCTTGAGCATTCCAAAGTCCATAGGGCAGCTGAAGCACCTCGAACGGATCTTCATCGTTTCTTCTTCCCACTATTTTGTCATTGCCGGAAGAATTGCCGGAAGAATTCGGTCATCTGAAGTCGTTGAGGGCCTTGGTGTTACACGTGGACTCAATGAAATCATTACCAGAGTCTTTTGGTAAATTGAAGAACCTCCACCACATGGACCTGTGTGGGTGCTGGAAATTGAAGAGGCTGCCAGATTCCTTCGATAACTTGACGAACCTCTACCACATGGACCTGACTGGGTGCTGGCAATTGGAGAGGCTGCCAGATTCCTTCGGTAGCTTGACGAACCTCCACTACATGGACCTGACTGCGTGCTGGCAATTGGAGAGGCTGCCAGATTCCTTCGGTAGCTTGACGAACCTCCACCACATGGACCTGACTGAATGCCGGAAATTGGAGAGGCTGCCAGATTCCTTCGGTAGCTTGACCAACCTCCACCACCTGAACTTATCTTGGTGCAAGCGACTAGGGAGGCTGCCAGATTCCTTCGGTAGCTTGACGAACCTCCACCACATGGACCTGACTGAGTGCTGGCAATTGGAGAGGCTGCCAGATTCCTTCGATAGCTTGACCAACCTCCACCACCTGAACTTATCTTGGTGCAAGCGACTAGGGAGGCTGCCAGATTCCTTCGGTAGCTTGACGAACCTCCACTACCTGAACCTGTCTCGGTGCAAGCGATTGGAGAGGCTCCCAGATTCCTTCGGCAGTTTGTCGAACCTCTACCACCTGAAACTGTCTCTGTGCAAGCGATTGGAGAGGCTGCCAGATTCCTTCGGGAGCATGACGAACCTCCACCACATGGACCTATCTGAGTGCGGGAAATTGAAGAGGCTGCCAGATTCCTTCTGTAACTTGACACAGTTGGAAGTCGCGGGTTGTCCGGCAATCGAACTGCCCTTTAAAAAGGTTAGAGAACAGAGAGAGACAGTACGAACATTGAAGTCGAACTCTTCCATTCACAAGTACATGCCTTGCCTCCAAGAATTGACTCTGCAGGACACAGAAATATCAGAGGTTTCATTTGATGAAGGTGTATGCCCCAACCTTCGAAAGTTCATCTTAAGGGAGTGTATTAATCTGGTGGAGGT
>SNQJ01S0248445.1:0-11382 GCA_010110895.2 Picea sitchensis
CAAAGTTTTAAAAATTATGATAGTGGGTGTGTTACACCGCTGACATCAAACACAACCGCAATTGTCCCTCAGCTCTCGCAGAACACTTAGATAAAAATAAACATCACATTTGTATTGAAGAGACCAAAATCCTTGCTAAGATAGATCACTATCACAATAGAAAATTCAGAGAAGCAATCGAAATTGAAAAACAACCTAACAATCTAAACAGAGATGATGGATGGAAAATTAGTCAAAATTGGATCCCTACCCTAGCTAATATGAATAATTCTAGATATTAATTTATAAACATTATCCAGTCGGCTCTTATTAAATAAAAATTAATAAACAAACAAATAAGTAATTATTAAACAAACAAATAATTAATTATTAAAACAAAAAATTATAATTTCTTAAGTTTTATAATTCTTGATTTCATTTTCAATAAGTCGGCTCCTTATAACAACTTTTCAAGTATTTATACACCTGTTATATCTTTTTTCCTTCATTTCTCACCAACGTTTTCTTGATGATGGACCACACTAGTTTGGTCCAAAACGTCGAAAATCAAAAAAACTATGCCATTAATCCAAAAGAACTCTCTGATCAAAACAATGGTCACAAAAGCCTTAGAACAGAAATATGTTTCTCTTCTTCAAATCCTCCATCACAAGCATCCTAATCAACCTTGAGTGAAAAACACTTGTGTCCATAGCCTTGGACTTGTCTTGGATCTTGTCATCCATTTTCCCCATAATCCTAAACAAATAGAAAGAGATTTTCATAAGGTCTTTTCATGTGAAGTGCAACAAAAGTATAATTTGGTATTTGTAAATCATATTGAATCTACCCTCATAGGTAAAATATCTCTGGATCACCCTTAACATCTTATCAAATCCCTCAACCAAGTGGCTCCTAGGAACTCCCTTTGATAGGTTATATCCCTGACATTTTGGTTTGAAAAACGCTCTAGAGAAGGTTGCATTAAGAGTCATGGATTTAAACCATATTTCACCATTGTTAGGTATCTCAATGGTTGTTGCAATGGTGGCTTCATATACCTCTAGTTCAAGGGTTCCCACCTTGGTTTTAGTGCCATCAAAATTTAAGGCAAACTCTTCGGCTACCTCAGGGTGTCCCTCTACATATTCTGACATAAATTTAAATATCCAACCCTATGAAAGACATCTCTAATCAAAGGTTAAGCATTAAACAACTGCATATCATAAGGCTTGATCTTGACTACACTCCCACCCTTGTGAGCCTTCTTTTGTTGTGGTGTATCCATTTTCTATTATAGGAGGAAAACAAATACAATAATGTGAGAGATATGAGAGGCCAAACAAAGAACAGAGGTATTAGGGTTTGGAATGATGGTCTTTTTCAAAGATGGCTTCTATAAAGGATTCAGAGCTTTCCTGCCTATTTGACTTTTGATCTTATGAAAGGGAAACTGATGGTTAAGAAATGGAATAAAAACCTTCAGGAAAATGGATATGCAAGGAGGAAGTAGCTGCCAAAGTGTTAAGCTAACAATTCACCATCATTTGCAAGATCATCACCATTTTAATCAGCAAGGCTCTTTGAATTTCCAACATAGACAAACTTTAGATTTGAAATAAAAATTGAAAATATAAAGGAAATGAGCTAATGCGGGTTATGTGATGATATGATAACAATTTTGAG
This sequence comes from Picea sitchensis, assembly GCA_010110895.2. Taxonomy (NCBI): domain Eukaryota; kingdom Viridiplantae; phylum Streptophyta; class Pinopsida; order Pinales; family Pinaceae; genus Picea; species Picea sitchensis. The sequence continues at coordinate 1,666 of SNQJ01S0248445.1, forward strand.
TTTGATGCACAAGCTTGTAGTGCTAGAACATGGGATCTGTAGCATAATCCATATCAAATATCACAATATAAACTACAAGGGCCAAGAAATAGATAGGCAAGATGGTTTTGACGGAAAAATTGGCTTAATTGTAGTAGAAGAGGCCGAAAATACTGCATCTAGATGAGAATTGGTGATAGAAAAGGTAAAAGAGGCAAGTTGGTAATGTAGACCATCAATTCACAGTGCCCAGGATGGGAAACACAAGCATAACCTTAATTCGATCTTCAATGGAGCTGAAAAAACTCAAGGAGTACCTGGACACCATGGCTTAACAATAGATATTCTTTAGATTGAATGAAACCATCTGCAACATCTCTAAACTCCAATTCCCCTCTGCTAGCTAGTTTGTAGCAGATTCTACAACACTTGTCTGAACTTAGGAGTTTCTACAGCGCCAAACTAGGAGCAAATTTCAAATCTTTGAGAAAATAGCTAGACAACCTTAATGAATAAATATCAAATTATTCCCTTTAAATCATGGATGCTGAAAATAATGAGATCGTCTAAAACATGCCTCATAAGTGAAATAATTGTAATGAGGGAGGATGTACTCAAGATGTGCTATGAAATTTCCTGATGAGTTGGCAGCGTACTAAAAAAAAATTGATTTGACCTTCTAACGAGAAGAGGGATAGAGTGGAGGGGTTTAAGCGCTTAGTGGAAGTAGTGACATGTCAAGATAGTGGTACCATAAGGGTTATGGTGATGGTTGTCTAATCTTGTGATGAGATAAAGGTATACACCAAATGAATGAACGAAAGGTATGGGCCAACATTCAACCTTAAATTTATTTTTTTCTAAGAGCTAAGAAAACCATATGGGGAATATCAAAAGTAAAACTTAAACAAGACTAAGGATAAAAATTAAAAACCTAAGGATGAATTTGACCCATACCAACTTCATGTGACCCTTAACAACTTCATGTGATAACAACCTTCGATGGTCAGTAATGTTAGTTCCGATGTCAGATATCTGACATCCCCTTTCAGTGAATATCTGACGGTAGTACAATACCTCTGACGAGGGTGCCATACCTCCAACGACTAGTACTATTGATCAGGTCATCGGATATCCGACGTCCCATTTCAATGAATATCCAACAATTTTACAGTACCTCTGACGGGGGTTCCATACCTATGATAGTTAGTATTGTCGGTATGTTCATCAGATATCCGACGACAATGTGTATATTAAAAATGATAATAGTAAGATTGCATTACTGGAGATCCTGGAAAAGTTTTAATTTCCTCCACTTGTATAGCTAAGCCCTATGCCATGTGTACTATTTCTTGATATCCCAATGAACAAAGGGAATAATGGATACTACTTGTGCATAAGTTATTTGTCTTATCATATTTTGAAGCATTGTCTTGCCATAAATTTAGAGAAACAACATATAATTATTAGTTGCTAACATAACTGGAGTGGATTATGCCATTGTTTGGAATGATCTCAACATTACAAGAAAACACACCAATAGAGATAAGGAATTATGCATTGATAGTGATCTCAACATAGTATACCTGGTACTCCATCATAAAATATGAAATAGAGCCAATTTCCTAGCAGATCATGTTCATGTTGTTCCATGTGTTTCCCATGCTTTCTACTCTTTCCTTGGTTTCTTTTCTTAGGCTCCTAGACACATCAAAATTAGCCAAGGAAAGAATAAAAAATCATGGGTAGCATAAACCTGGTCAAAAATGCATTGTGGATCATGGATTGATTGCCCTTCAAACCTACACTTTTCAAATACAATAATAGATTAAATGATGGAATAATAACTAAACAATTGTTAGATTTTTATATCGGTAGGTACATTGCATGTGTCTTGTATGCGGAAGTAAACTTGTATCTATACTACTAGACACTTGAATTTGTAATGGGTTTTTATATTGTTGTGATAAAGTGGTTCATTTATGTAAGTGACTTTTTAATAAAGTGTACCTTCTAATATTAAAGTGAATTTATCTCATAAAGTGCACTTATGTTATAAAGTGAAATTGTACTTTAATATTTAAAGTGAATTATTTTGGAGGGAATGAATCATGAGCCTTGATCTTGTAAAGGAAAGATTAGATCTTAGCCATTATATTTAAGGTTGGAGAAGGTGAAGAGTCACTTTTAGATTATAAGAGAATACCTAGGGTAGTGTGCAATACAACAATGAGAAGGAGTTTGAGATATTTTTGAGTTAGCTTGAGAGAGGAAAGTGAGGGAAGCAAGGAGGGTGCATTTCCCAAGAGAGATTTGAAACAAATACCAAGAGAATATCTCTATGTGAGAGTGTTTTATTTATTGTTGTTATTGGAGGTCATATTGTATGGATCCATACAATCCATACAACAAGGGAAAGGGGGTACAGAAATCAAGGAAAGTGGCACCATTTTTTAGGCTATTTTGGAGGGTTTTTCTTGCTGTAGCAGGGCCATAAAAATCTGTCTGTACAACAGACTGTGGGCACATTTTCCAAGGTGATGATTTCTAGGTAGAACATACAATAATACAGATTTGGAACATTTTCCAAGGTATAATTTTGTGGGGGCAGTTTTTGTGTGTTGTAAGTGGATTTCTCCTCCTGGAAAATATATTGTTGTTGCTAATATGCACTTCTCTGAAGCTATATAAATCTCTCTCTCTCATTGGGTTTCCCCACATTGGGTTTTTCCCTGACATTGCCTAAAATTCTGAGTTGAATGACTATTGTTCATTGTGTTTATTCCATTACTAAAGTGGTTGGAAATGTGTATTTGTTCTTATGGTATTTTATGAGTGTGGCTATACATTTCAGAGTTCCTTTAAGACAATTATCTCTAGGTTGCTAAGTGTATCACATAATTTTTTATAAGTTGATTTTGTCATTTAATTTCTACATGGTATCAGAGCTTGGGCTCTAAGTTACAGTGAGCAGTGAGATTTTGGGAAATTTTTAAGGGGGAAATATGTTGTTTGTTTTCCTTTGAATAATGATAGATAATATGGCTACATGCATTAGATTTGAGGATTGGTTGGATGGCATTTCCAACTATTTGGAAGGTCGGGATGTCACTTGTTCTTAAGGAGAAGAAGATTTGGATCTATGTCGGTTATGTTGTTCTGGCTCCCACAACAGGTCATGTTGCTTTGGATTTTCATGAAGTAAATGAGGAAAAATCTCAGAGGATCATTCTAGATGGTGTGAAGGACCCTCTCATTCCACATCTATCTGAGAAGAAGATAGCTTATGAGATGTGGGAAGCTTTGAAGAATTTATTTTAGGCTAAGAATGTCAATCCGAAGATGGCCTTAAAAGATAAGTTGCATGAATCGAATAGTAATAAGGGTGAGGATGTTGCATCTTATCTTACCCAGCTAGCCCAAGTTAAGGATGAGTTAGCTACAGTGGGAGAGATCATCTCATAAGATGAGTTGGGGAGCATAGCCTTGAAGGGCTTCACAAAGGAATGGGATGTCTTTGTGAAGTGTGTGGTCGGTCGAGAAAATTTTCCAGATTGGAGCAGATTGTGGGATGACTTAACTCAGGAAGAGATCCATATGAGGTCTCATAGTAGTGATCAAAAGGAAGACAGAGATGAATATAATGTTTCTCTTGCTGCAAAGGGAAAGAAGAAAGGAAATTCTGGGAGGGGCTTGAGTAAAGTCAGATGTTATTGTTGTATCCATTTGGGGAACCTTTCTTCTTAGTGTCTTGAGAAGAAGGATAAGAGGAAGGAACAGGAAGGGTCTAATACAACTACTACAAAAACCATGGACGACTTTTCTACCAATTTTGATACGAAATTTTCGTTGGTTACTCTAGTATCGAGTGTCGATAGTGGAGGATTTTGGGGTGATATCAGATGGATTGTTAACAGTGGATCCTCTTGTCACATGATGGGAATTTGAAGAGTATTCATTATTATAACAGAGAGAGGTCCTGACTAGTTGGTGGAGAGTGAAGGTGGTATGGCGCGAGATGTACGTGGAGTTGGAAGGGATAGATTCTGACTCAAGTATGGAGGATTCTCGGAGCTTGATGGAGTTATCTTTGTTCGAGGGTTGAGGGTTAACTTTCTCTCAGTATTGGCCTTAGAGGATGTTGTATATTGTAAATTTTACAAGAGAAGACATGTATTTATCTACATGGAGGGAGTGGATCCGGTTGAACCATAGTTGATTGGTGATCAGGTGGACATGTTGTACATGTTTTGAGGACAACCTTCAGGTTATGATTCAATGTCATATGAGGAGAATGAGGCTCTTGAGACTGTGGTGGGCCCTAGGATTCAATCTTTAATTTTGAGAGAAGAGAGGGAGTCTCTTTTGAGCACTGGAAGGAGGCTTGGCTAGTGTGATCGAACTGATGCTCAAGGTGGAGTGGATTGTCCTAGGAGCTCAAGGTTCAGAATAATTGTCACGAGAATGCCTTTTGGTTCAATTTTTGTGTAGGTGTTGAGGATGGCTCCAGGTTCATAGGGAGATCCTACTGAGAACAGTGTAATGGGGCTGGATGATGGTGATGGCAGCAAGTACTTCCCTCTCTAAGAGGGAGTGTTATATTTTTAGCTCAGGAGGTACTTCACATGTGTATCTTGTATGTGGAAGTAACTATGCATCTACACTACTAGACACTTGACTTTGTAATGGTTTTTTATAAAGTTGTGATAAAGTGGTTCTTTTATGTAAGCAACTTTTTAATAAAGTGTACCTTCTAATATTAAAGTGACTTTTTGTCATAAAGTGCACTTATGTTATAAAGTGAAAATGTACTTTAATATTTTAAAGTGATTTATTACGGAGGGAATTAATCATGACCCTTGATCTTGTAAAGGAAAGATTAGATCTTGGCCATTAGATTTTGGGTTGGAGAAGGTGAAGAGTCACTTTCATATTATAAGAGAATAACTAGGGTAGTGTGCAAGACAAAAATGAAAAGGAGTTTGAGAGATTTATGAGTTAGCTTGAGAAAGGAAACTGAGGGTAGCAAGGAGGGCACATTTCCCAACAAAATATTTATGTGTGAGAGTGTTGTATTTATTTTTGATTTTGGAGGTCGTACTATACGGATCTATATAGTTCGTACAGTAAGGGAAAGAGGGCACAAAAATCGAGGAAAGGGTGGCACAATTTTTGAGGCTATTTTGGATGTTTTTCCTTGCTACAACAAGGCCACACATATCTGGTCATACAGTAGAATGCGAGCACATTTTCCAAGGTGCTGATTTTTCGGGAGGGCATACAACAGTATGAATTTGGCACGTTTTCCAATGAAGAATTTTGTGGGGAATTTTTTGTATGATGTAAGTGTATTTATCTTGCTGGAAATTGCATTGTTACTATTGATATGTACTTTCCTGAAGCTATATAAATCTCACTCTCTCATTTTGTTTCCCCACATTGGGGATTTTCCCTAGCATTGCCTAAATTTCTGAGTTTAATGAGTGCTTCTCATTGTGTTTATTCCACTACTAAAGTGCTTGACAATGTGTATTTATGCTTATGGTATTTTCTGAGTGTGTTTATACATTTCAAAGTTCATTTAAGATAGTTATCTCTAGGTTTCTAAGCGTATGACATAATTTTTTATAAGCTGATTTTGTCATTTAATTTCTACAACATCAATGAGCTTGTATTTGACAAAGAGAATTAAATGTTTTATGACAATCAAGATCAGCTTACATGATCATGAAATCATAGGTTTCCTTGATATTATGAAGGTTCTCCATGCATGAAGCATATCTTCTTGCATAAAAGTCATGAATAAGTTCCCTTACTTTAGGTACTAGTTCCAATAAATTTTGAAATTTTTTATTGTCATAAATCATTACAAAATTAATACAATCCCAAAGCCTCATTAATATTTCTTTAATAAATTATAAATTTTCATATTTGGTGATAGATTATTAATAACAATTAAAATCCAAAGTCTCAAGAACCCTACCTTAGCTATGATTTTGATTTTAAATATCTAGTCACAACTTATTATATATGCATCTCAAGTCCAAATTGTTTGTAAAATTGCATTCATTGTTCTTTGCAAGCACTCCTTGCCACTCAATATGCATCATGATTGCAAAAATAAGGCTCAAATATTTTGTTTTATTTCACAAATACCTCATGTCCACATATTAAAAAAAAGAGGTAGCACAACCTTACTCTTGATATGTTGGTGCCAAAATTATTTATTCATTTTCCAAATAGCTAAAAATCCGAGATCCAAGATCGATTATTATATACCAATGCCATCCCACTCAACGAATTCCATTAATTTACTTTGAATCCCTCTTACCCATGCCAATCTATGCAATGCAATACCAAAGACAAGGTGACATTTCAAAAACTCTCACATAGTTAATACAAAAATGCACACACCAATATTTACACTAATCAAACTAGTCATGGGATGATTCTAACTGATATATTTCTTCACTTTACATGTTTACAACAATATCATAGAATTCGTGATCAAGATATATGTCTACAAAAATATATATAGCTTGTACCTTATATATCTTTCTCAATTATGAAAATATTTTAATATATTTACAATCATTGTTCTTTATATCATGACATGGAAGTGGTAAATAGAAACAATATTAGTTCGATGGGTATCAAATTTCATAATGCTTTAATTTTTCATCCTCTTAACTTGTCCATCTAGCCACTATTTCCCCCCACGAGACCAAAGTTAAGTTATGTGACTCTAAGAATATGAGAAATACTAATGTCACAAGTAAGTTAATCCCATAATTTGGCACACTAAAAAGGATTACATTGTCGAATTATTTCTTAAATTCAAAATTGATTACGTTACAAAATGCTCGGTATCCTCCTATCCACTTAGCTTGTTTGATCAATCCTGACATAATATTTTGTTTTCATCCACCCACTTTCTTGATGCCATTATGTGGATGTGATCCATACTACATAGTTGACTTCAATCAAGTGGGTAGTGATGGAGATTGTAGATAGAGGAAATGAGGTAATTCCCAATATATATTTTTCCCCTATGCACAAATATGTAAGTTCATCGATCTATGGTAAGTTTTGATTATATTTAAGTGGGTAGTAATAGAAGTAGCAATGCATCTCAAATTCCTTATTGGAACTATCAATACCCACCCAATTGGTCATCCGCCACACCTTGAAATGGAAAACACTTGCAAATATCATGCATTTAAATAGTCAGAGCAAGGAAATATGCTATCTCTTGGAGGTCACAGTGTCAAGTCTTGGGAAGCATCGATCCAATCAACAAATTTAAAATTGTAGATGGATAAAATGGGTAGACAATGACATTATAAGGGATGTCAAGCATAAATCAGAAGTCATGAACAAATAGAATTATTTCTAATAGATTAATGTTTCATGGAACCCAATGACTATGTTACCATATCCACATAATTTTATAGGTTGGGATCCATTGATAAAATTCAAACAAAAAAAAAAATTAAGATTTATTCTAAAAAAATAACGGGTTGATTTCTTTATTCAAGGAATGTAGTAAAAAATAATACAATCAAAAATAGAGCCAACGAACAAATTGGAATTTTCACCTATTGCAATTTCAATACAAGGTTTTACCACTTCAATATTTAGTGTGAGGTTTTAAAATATTTTTACTCTCTAATTTGTTAATTCCACTTCTCCATCGAAAACATTATATATGTGAGAATATACACAAACAACTCAAAACTTTGGTTTGCCTTCGACAATTGTTTAAAAAATGGAAGAAAATCATTCTAAAAAATAGAGCGGGTTGTTTTGTGGATGTATTTTCTATAGAAATTAACATGAGTTTTTCAAACTAATGTGTCATAAAAGAGTGATCTGAAAATTTGTTTCGGGCTATAGTTTGAGTTGCATTTTGGTAATTGAAACTCGTTTCTATTTGGATTTATATCTAAAATAATTCTATTTTAAACATTAGAATGGTTATTGTAAGTTATACCAATATAAAGGATGATTTGTATTTTGATAATCACATATTATAAGAATGGATGGGGTCAATAATTTATACCCTCTATTTGGCCTATAATACAATGTAGTCTTGATTGTTTTAGGGCACGTTAATAAGTATTTCTCCAATTTGCGTAAGCAATTGGTCCATGGTATGGATGTTACGGAAACCTCCTTGAAGGGAATGATGAATATCAGCGTGTTGTCAGGGCTTAAAATATGTGGAATTTATAGATGGATAAACAAATTTGTAGCGTATGATCATCTACTTCCCAATGGATAATCTTGTAAGAAGAAGTTATATCTATATTGTAATTTCGTGCAATTTTTTGAATATTCTCTATTAGGAAAATGAATTCCTTTAGGTTCCTTTAACTCAATCAATTATAATGTTTATAGGAAAAACCAACAATGGAAAGGATGGAGAATTTTAAGGTCCTATTGAGTTCAAGAGATGTGAGATATCTTTCCACTTTGGTGGTTGCATATTGGATTAACATCAACCTAGTTGAAGTCAACTTGAGTTCAAAATTGATGGCACTAATAATATGTTTTATATATTAGGTTCTTCTATAACATAATTCGTGTTAAGTAGGTATTTATCCATAATAACAAATGTCTTATATTAATACATACTCTATATCAGGATACATATGCAAGCATCATGTATTGTACACAACCTTAACAAAGGAACCAAAGTGTTTCCTACTTAAATATGTTATCTAATTATTATTGGTTCTTACTCAAAATAGTATAGAGATGTGAATTATTGCATATATCTATTTCCAAACACATGCTCATGACACAAGGTCTATTGCAAATTTAATTTCCATTTTTGTCATACTTCTCACTTAAGGCCTATCATCGCACAAGTTGTAGGTTGGAAAATCCCGACCCAACCACCAAATGGTGACAACTTTGAGAAAACCTACACACTGTCACCTTAGGTAGGTATTCCCATCACTTTAGAGATGATATAATAACCTCAAGGTAGGAATCTCGGTGACCCTGGGGGGAAAGAGATGAAAAGTTAAGTAATAAAGGAAGGTTCCCCTATAGGTCAAGGTAGAAGACGTGGAAATGATTGGGAAAGTGTATAAGTGGTATCCAATGGTTTCCAAGAGATAAGCACAACTGCAAAGCATGTTGTACCTACCCGACATAGAAGAAAAATCCTAGCATATATGTATAATGTTAGGTCGACGAGAAAGTTACGCTTGATGTCCCTAATTAAAGAAGTAAACAAGAATGTATATCAGCGAATAACTAATTATTAAATATGCCAAACAATTACTAAAATTCCACTGAAAGATGTTAGAGATAAGTTAGATAACTTTTGACTAAGGTTAGTTGTCATTGATGTCAACCCTTAAACAAAGTCCGATAGCAAATTCTGGTAGCACAAAGGTTTGGGTAATGGACCCAAGGTTGTTTCATGTATAATGGTATGAGTTTTAATATATTCGAAGGTAATACTATTCTATATGGATATTACATGTCATTCCATTTCTTGTGGTATGTGGAATGTCACATAACTCCTCACGGTTTGAGAGTTATGGCCTTACAAAGTTGGAGGACCCTCATATGTTGGCTTGAAGCACCAAAAGGTCAAAGAAGTTAAAGAGCTTGCAAATAAGAAATTATTATTTAAATTATAAAGTAAAGTGACAAAGTCAAGAAGGATTATTAAAATAATAAAGTGAAGTGACAAAATCAAAGAAGATTATTTAAATGATA
>SNQJ01S0248445.1:13006-23058 GCA_010110895.2 Picea sitchensis
GGAATACCACCTTTCCCCAAAAAAACTGCCCTCCTCGAAAAACTCAAAACCACCATTTTTCCCATTTTGAACAATTGTTTTTCCGGGCAGGATTCCAGGTAAAAGAAAACGAATTTTTAAAAATCGGGAGAGGTTCTCCGTAATGGGTGGAAGAACAAAAACCTCTCTCATGTTTTTCATAGGTTCCATGGGTAGGGATAATAGAAGCCATCTTTGAGCCCCATTGTTCCATTTTTTCATTTTTCTGTTACAGTCATGATTTTGCGGGAGCTGTTTCGGCGAGTTGGAGGCGAATTTGGCGAAACCAAAGGAGGTTTTTTTTCTAGAAAATGCCCATATACATTAAAATCCTTCATTTTTTTTCCCAGGTGTCATCATTGAAGAGAAACACATGTATGTACGGACCCCTTTTTTGCAGAAATTCAACCCATTTTTTGTGGAGGATAGTTCAGGATTTTCAACGATTTTAAATTCTATTTTTGGCCAAGGTGGTTGAATTCGACCTCCTGAGCATGGGGAGAGTCCATTTTATATATTTTAATAAGTAAAATGTGCATGGTTTGATGATTGAGCTATGGATTCATGCCCCACAGGGGATACATTGTAATTTCCTAGATGACTTTCCAGAAATAAAAATTGTATCTGCATGATTCTTGTGTTAGACTCCGTGGTGATGTTTTTCTCTGAGTAACTATTTTTTTACTCTATTAATCCATTCATGTTTTTCCCTGATCTAATCATTGAAAGAAATATTAAGAACATAAATTGTTTTTTGTACTCTGTTTTTGGCCTTTTATTGATCTTCATGTTTTCGTCTGAAGTTGAGCATAAGAATTCTTAGCCACTCCTCTACTTTATGGATTTTCCCTTCTTTTCCTCTCCTCCACTTGCATTTAATTCAATTTGATCCAGCAGTCTTGCTATCCATCCCTATGGAGACAATCTTTTACATCTGGGATAGATCCATTTCAGAAAGGTAGACCCCATGGCCCAATGAAAATTTGAGTTTTCAATCTCCCAAACATACCAAATCCAAAACAAATCCTATGTTCTGCATAGCTAGCCTAATATCTATTCAAACAAATCTTTATCAAACAGAGAGATCCCTCTATGAGTCTTGGAGGGATAGATCCTTGACTCAAAGTGGTTTTTATGTTGCCTTTGTGACTATCCCCATAACCTTGGAAAGTTATAGAGTGCTAACAGGCATTAGCCCTTTTTCTTAGAAATTTAGGCGTGTGACCAGGGGCTAGAACCCAGTGCTGGAAAAAGGGGTGCTATTCGGAGCTCCAAGATTCTGATGCTCCGGAGGTTCTTAAACTTCTACCTTCTTTTTCTCCTGAAGTGTAAACCGACCAAAATCGATCATAAGATGAGTTGACCAACAATCATAGATTACCATGCCCTACCTCCCTCCTTTGTTAAATTTTAACAACTTAATATAATGGTTGGCAGAGTTTCTCCTGACGCAAGATTCTACAGTGGAGATCCACTATGAAACTATGGACTTCGAGGTTTTTCCCTGGTTTCACAACCTTAGAATGTTCACCTGGACCGTCGAACCACTGAAGAGATTAGAGATCTAATGGCTTACACTCCTCCTAAAATCAACGACTATCATCTACTCCAGTGTTCAGAACTCCGTGAGTTTGTCACCTTTGTAACTACAACCCTTTTCCTCCGAAGTGACGAACTGCCAAACCTCTGAAGGACTAAGGCTCTCATATCTAATGGTCCTTGATCAATCACTAGATATACAAATGATGTTTACTCCAGGAGTTTGAAAATTTGGGATCTTTGTAATCCTTAACAATTACCTCTTAACTTAACCAAAGAAATAAATCTCGTAATACTAAGAGATCAACCTTCCCACACCTCGCTCAGATCTGCTTCCATAAGAAAATTTGGGGATCTGGGCTTCATGAGTTTTAGTTGTTGCAACTCTCATTCCATCAGAATTCATGAAGGTCAAACCCATATATCTCATGGTATTGGGTTTACTTACAACAAATGTTAAGATTAACTTCGAAACTTCGGGAGTTTGAAACCTTTCAAACCTTCACGACCTTCAACCACTATGTCCTGAATGGACGAATTCTGAATACTTGGATCTACAGAAACATCTACCCACTGTTGGACAATAAGGATTTACTCCAAACTTCAGGACTCTGAGAGTTCATTTTCTTTATCTTATGGCCTTTTTCCACATATGACCATTCCCCATGACCATACCTTAATCGAGCGTTAAACCATGTCCTTGTAAACTATCCCTAAGGGCCTTTGTCCTCCCTTCATATGACCGAGAGCTATGACCTCAACTCAAGTACTTGAGTGTTAATTTGACAGTTGTGATTAAATCGATCATGAAGATAGATGGCTAGGAAGGATTGCATAGTCTTGACTAGCACGATGTTTAAACCCTTTCCCAAATTCTGCATTAGAAACTTCTCATTGATAGTGGGATCGATGCCAACCATTGATATATTTGTAGGTGACGATTAATGGTTTGTGTGGATTGTGGAACTAAAACTTGTGTGATCAATAACTCAACCCTTTGATCCCGCAATGGCTCCCCATCATTGATCTACCCTTACTAAGATCCGATAGTCGGAACTTAATCGGATATTGATCCGTTGGTCCTCCTCTGCAATTCCCAGATATGATGAATACTGTAGCTTTCTCTTGGTTCAATGTTATTTTATCTCTTACTCAGTGATGTATACATAAGATCTCCTTGAGCCTTTCAAAGACGCTTCTTATCTGAACCTGCAACGTACAATTCCATAGATATATAGAGATTCACTTCATAATTGAATAGAGTCCTAAAATTCTCAAATATAGTTTCCTCTTCATGAATGAACAAAGGGTTTATCAAATCTCAATCTACACCCTAAGGTCTAAATAAACAAGTTGAATTTGAATGCTTATGCTTCTGCATCACTTGGGAGGATCTTTGTGCACACCAAAAAACGTTTCTTCTAAACTTGAGCTTTCAAGGTGCCTCTCTATGCACTTATAGAGTTGTCTCTGGAAGTGTTTCACTATGACACCCAGAAGAGAAATTTCAGGTTCCTTACAGAGACTTATTAACTCAATCTTAGAACAAACTGTCACTCAGATGCATGTTTTTCCTTCACAATATCAGTTGGTTCACAAAAGTACAGAGTAATCTTATGATTTCTACATTGTGCTGAGAGTTTTTCTCTATTATTCCTTTCTTCATTTAAATTTTGATATATATCAGTATAATTCTACTTGGATGTACTCTGTAGGGTTGTCACACATTTTCTAATAAACTTGAGTAAGGATGGAATTGTCATTTTAACAGGTTGCTTGTTGAAGGCCTCTGTTTTACTGTTAAGTTATGCCTTGATTTTATTGAATTAATTCCTAATCCCTAAATGAGTCAAATTATCAATTATCAAAATAGTAGGCAGTGATGCTATGAAGAAGTGACATTTTTACCAGAATTTTATGTGTTGAAGGAAATGTAGCTAAATGTGCTAGTAAATATAATTGATGTTTGTTTTGGACTGAAAATATGGGAATTAGATACTTCCTTGTTCCTCAGAATAGTCGCCAGTCCTGAGACCTTAAGTGGTAAAAATCAATCAGATGAATCTTGGATTTGAGCATTGATTATGTGTCTTGGAGGTCCTAACCTTTCAGGAAGGTTGGCTGGGTAGATATTCTTGATTTCCTTGTATGATGATTTATTTTGTTAGAAGAAATGATGTTGTGTGATGAAACTAGTTTTGGTTGATCTTGAATAATTGTGATGAACTTCACTCTTGTTGTATGTGATAATTATGGGACATGGAAGATAATTAATACACTGACATTCCATCTAAATCTAGTTGTGCATTGAGATGAATGAATTAGACTACGTATGAATGAAGTATGTTGATATCATGTTTAACTTGTTCTAATGATGTTTTCTTAATGCATTAAGGAAAAAAAAATAAAAAATATCTTATTGTTATCAATTGGTTATGACGTAACAAAGGGGCATGTTACATAAGTGAGAAGTATGACAACAATAAAAAATAATTTTGTAATAGCCCTTGTGTCATGAGCATGTGTTTGGGAAGAGATATATGCAATAATGTGCATATCTCTATACTATTTTGAGTAAGCACTAGTAATAATTAGATAACATATTTAAGTAGGAGACACTTTGGTTCCTTTGCTGAGGTTGTGTACAATACATGATGCTTGCATATGTATCCCAATATAGAGTATGTATTAAGATAAGACATTTGTTATTATGGATAAATACCTACTTAACATGAATTATGTTATAGAAGAACCTATTACTAAAACATATTATTAGTGCCATCAATTTTGAACTCAAGGTGACTTAAACTAGGTTGATGTTAATCCAATATGCAACCACCAAAGTGGAAAGATATCTCACATCTCTTGAACTCAATAGGAACTTAAAATTATCCCTCATTTCCATTGTTGGGTTTTCCTATAAAAATTATGATTGATTGAGTTAAAGGAACCTAAAGGAATTCATGTTCCTAATAGAGAAGATTCAAATATTTGCATGAAATTACAATATAGATATACCCTCTTCTTACGCGATTCTCCCTTGGGAAGTGGATGATCATACACTAAAAATGTATTTATCCATCTATAAATTACACATATTTTAAGCCCCAACAACACATTGGTATTCATCATTCCCTTCAAGGAGTTTTCCCTAACATCCATGCCATGGACCAATTTCTTACGCAAATTGGAGAAATACTTATCAATGTGCCCTAAAACAATCAAGACTACGTTGTATTCTAGGCCAAATAGAGGGTAGAATTTATTGACCCCATCCATTCTTATAATATTTGATTATCACAAAACAAATCATCCTTTATATTGCAATGACTTACATTATCCACTATCATTTTTAAAATAGGATTATTTTAGATATAAATCCAAATATAAATTAGTTTCATTTACCAAAATGCAACTCAAACTATAGGCCAATTTTTTTTTTCTTTTTCATATCACTCTTTTATGGTACATGAGTATGAAAAACTCATGTTAATTTCTATAGAAAATACATCCATAAAACAACTCGCTCTATTTTTTAGAATGGTTTTCTTCCATTTTTCAAACAATTCTCGAAGGCAAGCCAAAGTTTTGAGTTGTTTGTGTATATTCTCACATATATAACTTTGTCAATGGAGAAGTGGAATTAACAATTTAGAGAGTCAAAACATTTTAAAACCTCACACTAAATTTTGAAGTAGTAAAACATTGTATTGAATTTGTAGTAGGTGAAAAGTCCAATTTGTTCGTTGGATCTATTTTTGACTATATTATTTTTACTACATTCCTTGAATCAAGCAATCAACCTGTTAATTTGTTAGACAAAATCTTAATTTTGTTTTTTGTTTGAATTCTATCAATGGCTCCCAACCTATAAAATGATGTGGATATGGTAACATAGTCGTTGGGTTCCATGATGCATTAATCTATTAGACATAATTTTATTTGTTGATGACTTCTGATTTATGCTTGACATCCCTTCTAATGTCATTGCCTTCCCATTTTATCCATCTACAATTTTAAAGTTGTTGATTGGATCGATGCTTTACAAGATTTGACACTATGGCCTCCAAGAGATAACATATTTCCTTTCTCTGAATATTGAAAGGCATGATATTTGCAAGTGTTTTCCATTTCAAGGTGTGGTGGATGACCAATTGGGTGGGTATTGATAGTTCCAACAAGGAAATTCAGATGCATTGGTACTTCTATTACTACCCACTTAAATAGACTCAAAAATTACCATAGATTGATGAACTTACACATTTGTGCATAGGGGAAAATATATATATTGGGACTAACCTCATTTCCTCTATATACAATATCCATAACTACCCACTTGATTGATGCCAATAATGTAATATGGATCACATGCACATGATGGCATCAAGAAAATGGGTGGATGACAACAAAATCTTATGTCATTATTGATCAAACAAGCTAAGTGGATAGGAGGATACCGAGCATTTTGTAACGTAATCAATTTTGAATTTAAGAAATAATTTGGCAATGTAATCCATTTTAGTGTGCCAAATTATGGGATTAACTTACTTGCCAAATTAATATTGATCATATTATTAGAGTCACATAAATTAACTTTGCTCTCATGGGAGGAAGTAGTGGCTAGCTGGACAAGTTAAGAGGATGAAAAATTAAAGCATTGTGAAATTTGATACCCATCGAACTAATATTGTTGCTATTTACCACTTCCATGGATATAAATAACAATGATTGTAAATATATTAACATATTTTCATAATTGAGAAAGATATATAGGGTACAAGCTATATCCATTTTTGTAAACATATATGTTTATCAAGAATTTTATGATATTGCTGTAAACATGCAAAGTGAATACATATATCAGTTAGAATCATCCCATGACTAGTTTGATTAGTGTAGATATTGGTGAGTGCATTTCTGTATTAACTATGTGAGATTTTTTGAAATGTCACATAGTCTTTGGTATTACATTGCATAAATTTTCATGGGTAAGAAGAGTTGAAAGTAAATTAATGGAATTCGTTGAGTGGGATGGAATTGGTATATAAGAATCGATCTTGGATTTGGGATTTTTAGCTATTTTGAAAATGAATAGATAATTTTGGCACCAACATCTCAAGAGTAAGGTTTTGCTACAATGTTTTTTTAATATGTGGACATGAGGTATTTGTGCAATAAAACAAAAGCGTTGATCTTTATTTTTTTTAATCATGATGCATATTGAATGGAAAGGAGTGCTTACAAAGAACAATGCAGGTAATTTTACAAACAATTTGGACTTGAGATGCCTATATAATAAGTTGTGACTAGACATTTAAAATCAAAATGATAGCTAAGGTAGGGTTATTGAGAGTTTGGATTTTAACTATTATTAATAATCTATCACCGAGTATGAAAATTTATATTTTATTAAGGAAATATCACCGAGGCTTGGGGATTGTATTAGTTTTGTAATGATTTATGACAATAAAAAATTTCAAAATTTCTTGAAGTAGTACCTAAAGTAAGGGAACTTATTCATGACTTTTATGAAAGATGACATGCTTCATGCATGGAGAACCTTCATAATCGCAAGGAAACCTATGAGTTCATGATCATGTAAGATGACCTTGATTTTCATATAACATTTAATTCTCTTTGTCAAATACAAGCTCATTGATTTGGTTATTATTCCATCATTTAACCTATTATTTGACAAATGTAGGTTTGAAGGGCGGACATTTGGGAAACTTTGGGAAACCTTCTCTCTCTTGTGCTTCTTATCTTGGTTTCTTTATGCTATTGGTGGAATAAGTAGTGTGATACCCTTCTTGGAGTTTTTATTTGGCATGTGTGGTGGATTTATCTTGGTAATATGAGGTTTATCTTGTCTTTCCTTGAGCTAGGTAAGGATTTATCTTCTTGATTCTTCATTTCTTAGTCACAAGTTTGATTTTCTAGATTTCTTGGGGAGTATAAGGATTTAAAACCCCACCATTATCTATCATTTTTTTCTAGAAGTCAATTGTTTCACAAGGTTTTACTAGGAGAGGTAAAAGGGTTTACACCCTCCTAGTATCTCCTAGATTAGAATTTGCTTGCCTTGTGGAGTAAGAGAGTTTACACCCCCAAGGAGATACCATTGTTTATCTCTTTATTTACGTGACTACATAACCCAATAGTTAAAGGAGCTAGTATAATTGCATTGGAGAAATAAAATATTGTATTGGTTAACATGAAATTTTATTCTTTGAAGATTGTCTAAGTTGGAATCAATTATTTTCTATATAAGATTGATTGAAACAATAGGGCATCATATTTTCTTAAGTACTTCTTATTTCTATTATAAAACTTCAGCTACAACCATTATAGTTGCAGAAACCCTAACATGTTTTCATTTATAACTTGCATTTCAACCGTCAAAATTTGCTAAGAATTTGCCACATTTATCTACTTGGTTTAGCGCAAATTTTGGGTGGATTCTTTGTGAATTTTGGTGGTTGGATTTACTACTATAATTTTTTATTTTATACAACCATAAGGATGAAAAATATCTCTGCAAACACCTTTTATTACAACCTTGTTTCATTGCTAAAGTCTTGTGCTTTTATTCTTGAATATCACTAGTGGTTATTGTTGGATTACTGAGAGGGGGGGTGAATCAGTAATAGATAAATCTAATACTTTTTAACCACATAATGCAAGTGTTATATCAATGTATCATTATCATTCAATAACTGCAGAATAAATAAGCAATGAAAAAATGAACACTCATACACATACACATTACACTAGTGTTTTACATGGAAACCCAAAGCAGGATAAAACCACATAATGCTTTTTCTTATATGTCTTGAAGAATTACATTCATTGGAAGCACCAACTTCCTTTTTTTTCCAGCTGCAACTGGAAGGAGGCTCCAATCCCCTTGTTTCTCAGGATACAACCTAAAGGAATCTCTAACTCCCCTATTCTTTGGCTACAACTAGAAGGAGGCTACAACCCCCTATGTTCTCCGACTACAACCAGAAGGTGGCTATAAGCACCTGTCCTTGACCCATCCAACCTCCTTGAAGTAGAATTAGAATGATGGAACCACTGTTACACTATAACTGTGAGATATATTTCTATAAACATGTACCAATAAACCTAAACCATGCATCAACCTGTACCTCAACCTGTACAATAAACAAGTGCATCAACCTGTACCTCAACCTGTACAATAAACAAGTGCATCAACCATGCACCAACCTGTACCAAACAACCTGTAATCAACCTGTACCATAAAAAAGTGAATCCAACCTTGTACCAAGTATTTACCAATCATGTGTAAACTACTCATCAACTATGACTCATCAATATTTACCAACATCATCAAATATACACCTCATGTATGTGCCAACTCATCAACTACTTGTCTCAACCATGTACCTAACATGTACCTCAACCAAAATCCCTTATCAATATCATCATACAAATATGATTTGTAACTCTGTAATAGCTCTGGTGTATATTATCACATACCTGCAAACCTTCCTTAACTTTAACAACAAGAGACTAACATTTTCATCAAACTTTTCTTTAGTCTCACATGACTAGTTTTGGATTAGTCAACAACCCTAACCTGAAATAATCATAACTATGTACTTGTAATGAATAAAAATATGAAATTGATACAAAATGTTCTTCAGTGTGTTTTATGCAAATCCTCTAGGTTTCACTACTTGGAGCCTCTCATAAAAGGAGTTATAGAAAAAATGACATAGCTTTTTGAATTCTAACTTATTCTAGAGAGCGACCTTGTAGAGTGTGCCCTGCACGAAATATTTGTTGAATCGATATGAAAATGTTAAAAATAATACTAAATATTGTACTCTAAACAACACATTTTTTCTTACTAAATTTGGATTTGTTATGAATAAGTTATGACTTTTTTACCCGAAACACCTGTTTTAGACTAGTTTCCAGACTAGCCACAAACCCAATTTTCCACGGAGTATAAATCCAAAAATACAACGACCCACTGGCTGAAATGTTTACCACAGATACTTGGATATGTTTTCTCAATGTCCTATCAATGTTATGGTCTGAATCATTCTAGAAAAAAATGGTTAGATGATCTGTAAATAACATTCCTTAGAAAGCATCATCAAAAGAATTTATCCTCCCTTGAATTATGACCCTCTATTTTTCACCTTCCCTCTGAAATTCGAATTATATATCCTTTGGTTA
The DNA here is from genome assembly GCA_010110895.2 of Picea sitchensis. Lineage (NCBI taxonomy): Eukaryota > Viridiplantae > Streptophyta > Pinopsida > Pinales > Pinaceae > Picea > Picea sitchensis. Next base: position 22,775 of record SNQJ01S0248445.1, read on the forward strand.
CCTCAGTCACCTATATATATTCAATATGCTAAGGTGTGATGTAAAATGAGAGAGCCTTGCCTCTCATTTATACTCTCCATCTTCTAGGTCACTTAACCCATTTCTAGGTGACTTAACCCATTTCTAGGTCACTTAACCTATTTCTACGTCTCTTAACCTATTTCTAGGTCACCTAACCCATTTATAGGTCACTTAACCTATTTTCCTTATTTTTAGGGTTAACCACTTTCCATAATTAGAAAGTTCTCCATTACTTTATCATTTAAATATTCCTCCTTGACTTT
>SNQJ01S0248446.1:0-12996 GCA_010110895.2 Picea sitchensis
TGTGCGGGTAACCTGGGAATATGCTCTGTTAAGTCAAAAACTATTAAATTCTCGTCTGTAGGATCAATTCCACCTATGGCTTTCAACATAGCCCTTCGATGTGCAGGACAGGACTTTCAATGGTGAGACCATCAAGTCTTTCAACTTGCATTTCAACAAGTTATACAATAAAATCCCCAAACTTATCCACCCTCATAACCAAGCCACTTTCATGCATTACTACAATGCATTTCCTTTTCCCTACCGTCATAGGCTTGAAGAAAAGGCCATCGATAATCTCGGTTCCGCTCTGCATACTTGCGCAGAGTATGAAGAACAACTTGAAAGAACTAGTCTTCCCCAAGGAGAATCAGTTAGATAGACAAACATGGTTGCTCTCTTACATCTAGTACAATATATGAACAACCGTATGATAGCATTTGAGCGGAAGGGTATCGTCTCCCCTCTCACCCCTGGAGCCTCATCCTCTTTTGCACCCCCCTTTAGAAATCTGGTTGAAAAACAAATTCATCCTAAAGCTATCCTGCCTCGGAGTTGGTGTAACTTTTGCGAGGAACACCATGAAGAAACCACATGTGAGGTAAAGAAGAGTGTCAGAGATAAGATCTTTGGTAAGAGACCAAAAGCTATTATCGTTGTCCTAAACTTTGCGGAGCTAGAGGATGTCATGATTATCAATACTAGAAACAAATCCTATGCTCCCAAGGGAAAATTTGATCCTCCCCACGGTTCTTCTAGCCCAAGCTCATCCTCGACCGTTGTTGCGCCTAAGGTTCCTAAAATTCCTAAGATTCGAGGAATCACTCCCCTTCCTCCCTCTTCCAAATATAATATCTTGAATCAATTGGCCAACATCAAAGCATATGCACCCCTCCTAGACATGGTTGTCATCCCTGAACAACAGATGCTTCTGAAACAATTCATGGAAGGAAAATCTTTCGTTGTAGCCAATCTTTCCAAAGAGGTAGACAAAGAGGATTCTTCTGTAAATAAAGTAGGTGTACATAACTTTAGATACCCTGTAAAAAAAAAACCCTTTTATATTTCTGTAAATATCATGGATAAGATTGCCCATTGTTGCCTCATTGATGGCGGTTTGGGCCCAAGTGTGATGTCGAAGATTATTATGGAAGAGCTAGGCGTGTCTTGTACAAATGAAAACGCCTGAAGCATGCTCTCCTATAATAGTCTACAACAAACAACCATAGGTGAGATTAAGGATGTAACCTTGGTTTTATGCGCCCATCCTGAGATAAAGAAAACCCTCAGCATTCAGGTGATTGATATGCTTGTAAGAAATTACTCAATTATTTTGGGAAGAGATTGAAAAGCCCTAACAGGTGGGTACCTCTCACTTGACGGGACACATTTATCCATTCCTCGAAATGGTAAGAACATTATAGTCGTTAGAGAGGGAAGAATTTCACCCTACATAGAGAGTGTTCTGCAGTCTAGAGTAAACTATATTGAAGAAGACCTAGGAGTGTATTCCATCTTTGTTGAAGAGGATAATATTCCTTTGGAAAGAATTGATCTAGATGATGAATTATGACACATGCACTTTGATGGTTCACACTCTAACGAAGGTAACGGGGCTTGAATTATCTTGGTTTCCCCTGTAGGAAAAATTCATAATCTGTCATACGGGTTGGAGTTTTCTTGTACAAACAATGTCACTGAATTCGAAGCTTTATTGTTAGGCATTCAGAATGCACTTAATCTTGGTTGTGGTCACCTTTCAGTTTTTGGAAATTATGAGCTTGTTGTGAACCTAATACGTAAGATATGCTCTCCTGGAAACAAGCTGATGGAACGATACTCCCAAACTGTTTGGGAACTTGTCTCAAACCTTCTATATTTCAACATCGCTCATGTTAAGAAGGAGTCGAATTCAATGGCTGAGCGGTTAGCTGTCTTTGCAGCCTCTCCTAATCAACAACTCTTTCCTCACAGGCCTGATTGTGCTTTTCAATCTCTACATCACCCATACGTTCAAGAAAAGGAAGGATCTTGGAAGGTCATCCCTAACGATGAGAGCATTTGTGTTGTCCTTCAAAATGAACCTCTTGAGCCTGAAGAGATTATATCCACAGAAAACGATGAGATTCCTAAGGGCTTGACTCCTCTTGAGAGTTCGTTTTCATTTAGTGTTGTAGGAAACAAAGAAAAATAGAAATACGAGGAGTTACAAAAGAAGGTGGTTGAAACCATCCTCTTGAACATTAGGACACCTGAATCTTCAACGGATGTTAAAATAAATGTCCAATGTTCTGCTAGAAAAGAGATGGGGTCCACCGGGCTACTTGGTGAATCTCAAAAGTTTTCTGCTTGGTCTTATGAGGATCTTCGTGGTTTTGATCCTGGTCTTGTTCAACATATTCTAAAGCTAGCTAGGAAAAAACAAGAACTTGTTAATTATGCACTGAAGGCACCCTTTCAAAGGGGGTTGAGAGATTTCTTAAGGGCTGGAATGTTTTTTTCAGTCCACCTTGAACGGGTTCTGAACCGAGTACCTGCTTCAAAGATCACAAATCATACTAGAACCTGTGTTCATATTCTCACCCTCCGTCAGTCTATTATGAGAAACCCTTCTCCCCCCCTATATGAAAGAATGATTCTGCAATAGGTTGTAGAGTTACAGTTGAATCCCTTACCTGACAGTTTGTTTGGTTACAGTAAAATCAAGGTAGAAAGGGAAAATTTTCACAAAACCACTCTTACTACAAATTGTGATACTATGTCTTACAATTGCTTACCTTCTAGATTATTTGATGCAAGGACGGCCTTTAAAAGGCCTATACACACAACTTTCAATGAATTGGTTAGTCTCCACGCTTATCTTGATGATTTGATTGTATGCATCAAAGGGCTGATAATTACACCCGAATTTCAAGTGTTGGGTCATTTCCAGATTACTTTTGTCTTGGACACTAAATCAAAAATTTCAAAAGAATTACAGAGACAATGGTTTTCCTATAGCACTAACAATCATCGCTTGAAGTATTGCAAAGGACCAACGTGAAAGGGTTCTAATTCTGATTAGATTTTTGTATACTAGTAGCCTAGCTCTGCTTTCAAATTTTGCGCTTCTTTTCTCTGCTTTATAGTACTTTGATTTATGTTTTCTAAGTTAATTTTTTTTCCTGTTGCGCTTCATTTCTGTCTTTTATTGTTGTTGTTTTAGTTTCTGTAGTTTTACTTCTATCATGATTTGTTTTTTTTTTCTTATCTTTAATCATTTTGGTCAAATAAGGTGTCGAATCAATTTTTCCACAGTGACACTCCTGCAAAGCATTGTTAGATAATAACAACCAAGCTTACACAGATGTCAGGATTCTCCTCTGAAGGACCCTTGAAATTGTTACATTTTTTCATTGTTGTCTTATGAAGAATCGACTATCTTCCACTTCTTCTTGCCATTTCTTCATCCATCGAGATTTTAAGAGCAAGTCTAAAGTTTTCCTCCTTAAAAGTTAGAGAGCAGATTCCAAGAAATGATTATGCATACAGTGGTAAAAACCCTTCATACTTAACATTTTTCATGAATTATTCCCAAATTCCCGGTCATCTTTCAATTAAATATGTTCACTTCCCCCTATTGCATAATCATCCCAGTTTTTATCTTCTTGACCTGTTGTTCTTGGTCTACGAAACCATGAGTTCTGAGTTCTAAATCTGTTGGAAACAAATTTTCCCTATGGACTCGTCAGTTTGTTGACGATTAAAAACGTCAATGTAGTTTCGCCCGCAAAGTGTTGCTAAATCTTGTTATTATAATACTAAATAATAGTAGTAGGTGGGACCCCCTTGAACTATTGAAGATCAGATCTACTCATTTTTTATGCTGTGATGATGTGCGACACGGTTTAAATGGTTGGTGAGATATTGCTGTTATTGGTATGAGTTGAGATTTTGAGACATTGATTCTTCATGTTACTACACCTTATGCTATTCATTAATGCCATTTGTTCTTATCACACCTACACAACAAACACGATAGTGAAATCACATGAAAGGCAGTGTTCGAGGAAGGCAAAATTACTATAAGTGCAAAGAAAAGGAATCCAATGCTGCATTTTTACTATACTACATGCAAACAATGGGAAGGAAATAAGAAACAATTGCAAAAGGGAAGAATTTGGAGTTATCATATTCACTATACTACATGCATGAAAGACTTAACAATTATCCTAGCTAAAAAGTAAATGGTTGTGCAATGGTTAATTGGATTATGTGGTTGATATATATATATGGTGTATTTGGATAGATTGAACGTTGGTGGCACATTTGACCAAGTAATGGATGCTGATGGTTATGATATTTTGTTTTAGTTATATGATGTGAAATATGATGTGGTGATCGTGCTACTGGCCTTTAATGTGGTGATGGTTTCGATACATGTTTGATTAATCGTGTTAATGGAGAATTTGTTGGCATGTATTGTTGAGTTAATGAGATATGGGTGGAGGCAACGTGCATTTACTACACGTCACCTTTACTCTTCTCGTTGGCCACCACCCTAGTTGGGATATTGTTCGATCTTGCTACTGTGGTTATGCTCCGAATTGTTAGCAGGGAAAGAACCACTCAACCAACTCTCGTTTTAAGGAATTTGATTACAGGTATGTCCTTTTTTATCCATTCGTGACTCTGCTCTAGTTATGAAATGATTACTGGCTCAGGTGTATGGGTTTGTGTTTTCCTAAGTGTTGCAATTGTGTGAAATTTTGGTTCTTGAATGAAGAGTGGATGATTCTTCCTGTAATAATTTTGAGTACATAGAGGTTATTGGTCTTCATGGGTGATAGCTCTTTGTTACCACTGCTAGTTTAGTTGGATGGTTTTTGTTTAAGTCTTGGGTGGATAGTTATCTTCACTCACTGTCACTAAATCCAGTCTCTGGCTTTCATGGGTTTAATGGTCGAAGGTTTTTTGCATCACTATGTGGGTTTACTTCAGCATTTCCCACCACTAAAGGTCACGAAGTGAGTGTTCTATTCTTAACTCTACCATGTCCTCTCCTTTTGTTTTGGTCCCCTGTCATGGATTGTTACCTGTACGCAATGAGTCATGTCTCTCTCTTTGTGCACACCCTTGGCCTTGAAAGTTCCACCATTACGAGGACTTGGCTCTGTTCCCGTAGTGATGGCTACTGGGAAAACCCTTAACCCACCAGTCTGGAGTTTTATAGAGGAGATTGTTGTGCCTATCAATTTGTTATGGGTTATTGTGGATTGAATGAATAGTCATTTTCCTTGGATAAAGACTCGTCCAGTTGGTCGTATAGCAGTCGTGTTGGTTTGGCATTTGGCTAATGCTTCTGTGATAATAAAGATAAACCCTTCATTGCCAATTGCACTTTCAAAAGATACAGTCACCCTCCTTATGTTAATAGCTCAGTATTGTTAATGGAAAGGGCCTATGCCCCGATTCGATTGGATGTGTGGGTATGCATAGCTACCACAACTCGTTCAGTTGATTGATTTTCTAAAACAGTGGCAAATTGTTTGGTTGATATACAGTCACTGGTATTTTCACTAATAATTATTCGGATGATAGTTGGCATTGGTTACAAATGATTGGTGTTGCTCACTCATGTCGCGTTGTGTGTATGGTGTTTTGCAAATGAAATATTGGGCATGGTAACTATGTTTTTCTTGGGGCCAAATGATTATTGAACTGGATAACTATAGAAAGTATATCCACTGGATCCTTGTGCTTGTTGGTTGTATAGGCCTGAGTGTGCATAGCATAGTCGATCACACTGTGACTAAATCGAAGCAATCTTATATTAAATCGATGGCTTAGCCAATATGTTGAGTTATTACCGTGACTGTGTATTTGTTGTGTTGAGTGGAAATGTTGCATCGTGGGGTTTTGTTAGCTGCGCACTGTGTGGTATAGATATCTTGGTTTCACACTCATGGATACCCACATAGTTTTAAGCATGTTTATTTATTGCAATCAACCACTGGTTAAAGAAGGCATGTTGTTGATGACAATCGTGTTGGATGGGTGCCCCATTTTTTAAGTCACATCAAATTGGTTTTTTTTACAGTGGCATAACTACATTGCCTAGGAAAATTACCCTATGCATAGTTTGTCTCTAAATGGTGATTGTAGGTTGTATGATTAATCGTATTTTCGGGCGTGGAAATCTAGTCTTGATTATCTGGTTACTGCCTATACATGTTTAATGAATATCACTGCATTTAAATGATAAGCTCGATTGCAATGATAGTGATTTCATTGTTAATTTGAAAACATGACCTTTGAAGTATTATTGTGATTGAAGAAATGCATGGGCAGTGGTTGATTTTGATAGTCACAGATTGGAAATGGGTACTGTGCATAAATTGTTATAAAATGCAAAGTGTGTGAATGAAGGGAACCAAACCTCTTACGAATTTGTGGAATACATACTGTCTTGTGATGGCACTATGTTGGATATTTGATTAATGAACGGTGACTAGTTAAATGCACATAAATTATTATTTGGTCAAATGATTGATGGTTGATGCATCTCCTTTCGCAGAATGTGTTATGGATCACTGAATTAATTTCACGAACATTAATTGTTTTTCTTCCCTTCCATTATTTCACTTTCCGCCAATTAAAAAAATCATCACCTCCCATATTCACTCTCACTCCCTGTTCTGAGATTGATTACAGTGAAGAGAATTTATGTGTTAAAATGGATGAAAGTGGCAGTGTCTTGTGTGGATTGCAGTGAGGTTTTATTGGTTTGTTTTACAGTTGATTGTTTTTGTCACTGAACAGTGACCATTCTTCTCCCCTTTCATTATATCATATTTTCGCTCAATACAAACCCCTCACATATCCCAAAACTCTATTTCACCCCCCTGCTCATTGATTAGCAATAAAACAATTTGTATGGATTGGATTGCATGAGTCCGATACATTCTGAGCCAAATCTATTTCATATTTTTAAGAGTTGTCATGTATGAATATTTAAAAGACTATTTTCTAATCGATCATGCATGCAGGATGAGTTTTTTCATTCGAGGAAGCCATGGCCAAGAAAACAAAGGTAGAGGTAATTGGAACCGAGGCCCAGGAAGGCCTAGGTTCTCCATACATTTTGACGTTGATTCACAAGAGCTTGGCCAATTGTTTCATGCTGGATTCTTCAATTGGATTGGGCAAGGAATAGTCCAACCTAGGCCTGAAAGGCCTCCTTTCCAAGCCCTGCAAGCACCCGGTATCCCTGTACCTCCTCATGTATCATTACAACCCGAGGTCCCTGAAAAATGATGGATGGAAAGAGATTGTCCACCCGACAGTCTCCCAACATCGTGGCTGGCCCAACTTGTCTTTGCCTCCTCCTCCGTCGGTTAACCCCATTGCCCAAGCTGCCCTTGATCACTCGCCAATGCAATCCTCCCATGCTAGCAAGAGATTGAAAACTGAGGCCCACCATGCCCTTGATAAAGGAAAATCCACTGCTTCCCCTTCCTCACCCTCCAATGGCTCTGACAAATCTGTGTCTTCCCGGATGCATTTGAGGGACGATTGTTCCCACGTGATCAACAAAATTAGGCCTTAAGGCTTTGAACAACCAAAGGCAAATTCAAGAAAATCAAGAGGTGACAACAACAATCAAGGAAGTGTTTCATCACAGACTGAGAAATATGGTTTTTGAGTTTTTATTATATTTATTGTTTTATGACAGTTGACTTCAAGGATCTTTGGACAACATGTTTATTTTGGATATATGAGTATTAATTTTGAAATAATTTCGAATTTCATAAGTTTAAATTTCCAAAAGTAAATATGTTGATGGGAGGCACAAGGAGGTGTGTTTTGCTTAACTAATGGTTATGTTGTGATTGTTATGAACTAAAGGGAGTCACAAGGGGTCCCACCTACTAGTTATTATTTATTTATGACCCTTATTATAATTATTACTCTTCCCCCTAACTAAAGTTAGTTAAGTCTTTTAATTAACTTAACTAATGAATTGGTTCAACTTCTTCAACCAATTCTAATTTTTTAAAAGAAAAAGGAAAGGGAGGAACAGGAGGATGATAGAAGCAGAAGCATGCTAAAGTTTTCTCTTTGAGGATGATAGAAGATAGAAGATAGTTCAGTTTTCATTCATTCATATATTCATCACAACCTAATTTTCTTTTGTGATAGCAAGGTCTTATTGTAGACAACAATATTTAGGGCTGAATCAAATCATTCAAACACTTGTTTTTTAGAGGTGTTGATCTATCTTTGATAGTCTGTGTAGACTTGTATGTTTGTGAATTAATTTTCATGACTGATAAAGGCTATTGTGCAGAGTCGAGTGGACAACAATCTATGGCAAGATAATCCAATTTTTAGAGTTCAATTTTGGTTTTTTGTTAGAGGTCCTTTTGTATGTTCCATCGGGGATGTCTAAGTTTGACTTTAGTCCAAGATTTCTATATGAGATTTTGTAAAGAAAATGACTCTTTGGTGAATTGAAATGAAATAAATAATTGTTTTATGTCTCAACTGTCTTGATTATCATCTTGGTGTCTTTACTTATGTTCTTACATTTATTTCAGCAACTATTATATTTAGAAAATTACATAAAAAGTGAATGTTCAGCAAGCTTTTTGTTGATAAAAGGCTAGCCTAAGCACTTGTAATTAATACTTGTTAGTTAGGATGTTATTTTTGTTGGCTATAAACATAGGGTGATATTCCCGTCTACTTTGCTCTAGCTAAGTAAAGTCTGAAAATGCTTGAGTAAGATCATTTCATATATTTTCCTCAACAATGATATCACCCTTTGTACATATATGATCAAAATACAACCTCTAATCTAAAACGTGATCATGAGCATACATATATACAAATGAAGTAAGAAAAATATGTAAATGCAACTATAATATGCTTACACTAAGATGACATGCAATGGTATGTACAATGGATGCAAATTCCTACCTACCTCTACTTCCCTGTTGGTTGAATGCTAGGTCTAGTCAAATAACCAGTGAAACTATCCTAACAATACCTCATACCTACCTCTTTGCTTCATCATAAACCAAAACAATGGCAAGTTAAGCACAAAAATAAAATGAGTTAGAGCATGCATCATATCATAGGAAATCATAAAGTATAGCTCATGGAGGTGGGAGGGAGGGACCAAATTATGTCATCACACTTCTAGGAAAGTTCTCAATCCATCTCAGAAAAGGATCGTGAAGGTCAAAGGCTCAAGAAGACGACTCAAAGAATCTGAAGGTTGACTACCTTGGACATAATCATTCCCTGAGGTTTGAGAAGGGACTAAGAGAAGGGTGCCATGATCCCATGTCTTGAAAATATCACAAAGTTGGGAGTAAGGCAACCCCTTGGAAAAGGTCTGTGGAGTCGCTAGATAACCTCTCAAGGATTATCAAAGGAAGTGAGGGAATCACCCTCAATGGAGGCGTAAGGTAAGCTTTGTAAAGTAAAGGCTTTGAGTAAAAGGCTTACCGAAAAAGTGTCGTTGAGGAAAATTGACTCGGTGTTCCCCAACAACGACGCCAAAAATGTTATCACACAATCTGTACTTTCCCAAAGCCTAAGGCAAGTGGGAAGAGATTGGTGTAACACGAGGGTAATCATGTCACTGTCACCTCAATAGGGTACCCCTTTCTGTTTAGGAGGAGGAAAAACCCACTCCAAGGGAGACATCCCAAGACCTAGGGGGTTTGAGGAAGGGAAAAGGACAAGGTAAACTACCCCTCTCTCTCTAGGTCACTCAAATCAGTTTTATGTCTTGAATGGTGAAGCAAGGGATTAATAGAATGTTATGGCAGTTTACAAGCAGAAATAATGTTAGTGCTTCAACAAGACATTAAACTTGTGAAAGTAAATGCTAGCTAGTAATTATGTGCAACAATAAATAAGTGTATAACAACAATAAATGAAAATGTAACAACTGCAAAATGTACTTCATAAAATGCACTTTAATGACAACAAAATGTAATACTTTAATTCTAGAATGATAATATGATGTCACATGTAAAGTATGAAATGATCTAGCAAACAAATAGGTTTATAATGGCTACTAAAAGGTGGTTGTAACCGAAGTTATAACAACAACAAGGTAGGGTTAGTTTCACTAGACTAGGTTAGTGTTAGTGAAGGGTTAGTAAGGGCAGAAGTTGAAAGCTTGGGTTTGAATGTTGGTTGAGTTTTCTCAAGGAGAAAGAGTTTGAAGATTAGTGCCTTGTAGGGGGTGATGGAGTCAAAAGGTGACGACTTTCACTTGGAAGTAGTAGCAACAATGATTATACTTGACTAAGTAAAGAATGGATCTTAGAAGAGTAGCACCTTAAGTCTTCTAGGATCCAAGCTTTAGGGAGGTGAGCTACTAGAGAGTAGGCACTTTTAGGTCCTAACACCTTCCTCCTCCTAAGACTATTGAAAGATATTAAGAGCCACAACAACTAGACAATGGATTCTAAAGTGATAGCACTTTAGGGCTTTAGAAGTTTGTCTAGGTCAAATCACTTTAGTAAAGTCTAGCAAATGAAGATCAAAGAAGTAGCACCTTAAGTCCTTTACTCCTAGAGTTTTTCAAGCAAGCAATTTCATAATCTTTAACATGAATAAGAAAATATACCATAACCATTCAAATGAAATGACAATTGCAGATTTACTTCACCAAGAATAATCAAGCAATAAAACCCTAGATTGCCAAGTAACTTCACCAAAAAAGTGATCCAAGTTGCAAAAAAAAGCCTCCAAGAGAGGCGTGCCTCCTTATTTCAGCTAAAGACTCCCCAATAGGGTGCAAATTTCAGACCTCCACTCTCCCAAGTGAGAGTTATGATGAAAATGAATGTCACTTTTTGTTTATTTATACAAAATTTACCCTAAAATTAACTTTAGTTCAAAATTACAGGGTCGACCAGATCAATTTGCCCTTTTAATTCAATTTTGCAAAAATACATCAATAAAACCCTAGTAGGGTGATGTCATGCCCCTTCTAAGTTGACGTTGAGCTCTAAGGTGGGACGTTTAGACCTGAAAAGTGGAACGTTGGGCCTCCTAGAGCCATATCATGCAATCAAATTCCAAACATTGTGCCAAGTATCCTTTCTTTCACCAGAAAATCATCTCCATGAGACCCTAGCCCTCAAATGATGACGTCATGGGTTAGGTGGGTGGTCTATAGGCCCCCCCAAGGCCATCGTCCAAGTGAAGAGAGGTGGAACTCATCCATTTAGGCCTGCCAGGGTGCCTCCAAAGGCAACGACTTCCTTCTTCAATGTGAAAATCAGTCACCCTCGTCATGCCCCAAGCTTGGGGCTTCAACGTCCATCCATGGGATTTAGGCCCTCATGAAGGTTTGAACTGCTCATCTCCTCATGAATATCTATCCACTGAGCAAAGTCCTGCAAAGACAACAAGTATGTCGTCTAGGGGTCCATGAGCCACAAGTATCATAACAAGTAAATCACATTTAATAATCAAATCACCTGAACGTGTGCATCAAACCCCCCTAACCCAAACAAATGCTCAAAGACGTTATACAACTTGCCAAATCTAGGTTTGGAAAGGGTCTCAAGATGTCCTATTAGGTCAACAACCCCTAGGTTTAGGGTGTTTCCTAGGTGGAACGAATCCCAGTCATGTGTGCATGTGGTATGATGTGGGGTAAACTCTTGGGCATGGGGTTCATGACATACAAGGGTTTGTATTGTCTTACCTATGGGTGCCTTTATAGAGGGTGAGCTATCCTTTGTCCACAATGCAATTTTTCCAAGCCAATTTGTTTGCCATTCTTCTTATTAGCTCTTTCTTTCTTGTTTCTTTCATGTTTCAAGGAATTAATTGGATGTCATTGTCCTGTCTTGGTGTCCAGATATGACAGTGTCATTCACAAATACCTTGTGGAAATGATAAGGTTGGCTCTTGATGAGACCCCCTTTTCCCTCAGTCATGTAACTGAGAGCCACTACCCTAGCTTGGTAACCAGATGATGGTAATGTCATAGCATTAAATACTTATGATCATGATAGGCCGACTTGTGATGAGACCTCCTATCCCCCAACTAAGACCTTCAATATTCATCATTATTCATTTTGTGGGTCCCCCATTTCTTACAGAGAAGCGTTTCATTGCTTTCTCGGGGATCCCTTGGCGAAGCATCTCAAAGGTTTTATGATTGGATTTTATCTTTTGCCAACTACTTTTACCCTCTAGGCCTTTAGCCCCTTCTTCCCATGAGGTAAGGTACAATCCCTTCTTGGGTCAATGCACCCGAAGATCCCAAAAGGTTAGGAAGATGGAGGGAATAAGTATGGAAAGTGATAAGTGTGGTAGGGAACAAACGATGACTTTTCAAGAATCACCCAGTAGCAAATTATTCCTGAGGGAAACCAACTTATTAGGACATAATGACACCCCCCCTTAGGTTTAAAGAAGGCAGAGAGCATAAATTCCAAGCAAACATTTTGAAATCGAGAAAGATTCATTGCAACATGTTCAAATGCTTTAAATATCAGAGTGATACGTACCACGTGTTGAAATAATGTAACTACGAAGAGCATTCTTATTATTATTTTATTATTGGATTAAATCCCCATTGTGGATTAATCATGTCATTATTATTATTGTTGTTGGATTAATCCCCATTGAGGATTAATCATGTCGGTGATTGTATAAGGACCAAATCCCCTTTTGTGGATTGGTCATCAGACAATTACAAAGTGTAGAATAAGAAGTCGGCCCCAACAGTTATAATGGAAGACCCAGAATTAATTAAAAGTGGGTTTACCCACCCAGAGTGAGAGGTCATCCCTGCCAGATTGTGACATTTCACATGTGCCAAGTTGATATAAATAAGAGGCTAGCGCCTCACTTCTTACACACACTTCACTTGCTCATTATCTTATGAGGCAAGATGCAATTGGAAGTTGGAGAGAGGAGAAGAAGGGTGGTGCATCTCTTGGGGAGGACTTTCTGTATTGGTTTGAGTTATCTCTTGAACATTGTATAAGCCAT
>SNQJ01S0248448.1:0-11963 GCA_010110895.2 Picea sitchensis
AAAAAAGAGATAAAACTATGCTCGATCACGTTCTTATCTGTTGCACGAGCGCAAGAACGGACAAAAAGACGCTCGAGGTTTTATGTAAAAACCATAAAAAACAATCAAAATCACACCATAACGGAGAAAAATATGTCCATATCCATTTTGTAATCATCAATGTTTCATACCTGCAAGTCATAACACTCATTTCCATATTAGTCATTAGGTTTAAACAAAAGATAAACATAAAAAACCAAAATTGACATAGTAAAAAGTAATTAAATGAGTAAATAACTAAATTTACCATATCATTTCATATTTTTACCATTGAGTTCCAAAAACCCTCATTTTACCCTTTGAATTCGGCGTTGATTTCCGAGAGCTACGAGTGATCATTTGACGAGCCGTCAGCAGCATCTTGGTAAGTTTTTCATTCCTGATCTTTTCATGGTTTAAAAATTTGATTTCATTTGTTAAACTTTTTGTTTTAAGTTAGTTTTTTGAACCATATATGTGTGGAGGCATTCTCGCAGGTGGCCCATACGGGACCTGCGAGAATGACTCGTTCTCGCAGGTGGGCCTTAAGCCGCCTGCGAGAAGTTCGCACTGTACATAATATGGCACCTGCGAGCAACGCAGAACTTACGGATCTCAACAGGTTAGTTGGAAAGTGAAGGTTTTATATCGATATTTAGAGGTAATGTGTGGAAGGTCATCAAAGGATCATTGGTGATAGAAAAAGGAGAGAAGGTCAGTACATTGTATTTATGTATTGGTAATACTTTCTCTTCTATCTCTTTAGCTTATACAGGAGTGGATACATCATTGTGGCATCATAGGCTTGGACACATGAGTGAGAAGGGGATGCTAATACTTCACAAAACAATTTTTTTCCAGATCTTAAACAAATTGATTTTGATTTTTGTGAGCATTGTGTTTATGGAAAATAGAAGAGAGTCAGATTTGTCAGAGTCAGAAAAGAAAAGAAGAGTGAAAGGTTAGAGCTTGTGCATACAGATGTATGGGGACCAGCTCAGGTATCATCTCTTAGTGGCTCTCATTATTATGTTACTTTTATTGATGATGCAACTACAAATACTTGGGTTTATTTCATTCGACAAAAATCTAATGTTTTTGATACTTTTAAGAAATGGAAATATTTTGTTGAGAATGAGACAAGAAAAATATTGAAGTGACTTATATCAGACAATGGAGGTGAATATTGCAGCAAGGCGTTTGATGATTATTATTCATACCATGGGATTCGTAAATAGAAGACAGTTCAGGAAAACAACAAGAAAATGGTGTGTCAGAAAAGATGAACATGGCAATCATGGAGCACTCAAGGAGAGTGCGATTGAATGCTAGTTTTCCCTTACATTTCTGGGCAGATGAGTTAGATATTGTTGTTTACTTAATAAACAGAGGAACTTCAATATCTTTGGATGGTATAATTCCATAGGAGGCATGGACATGTAAAAGTGTAAACTATTATTTTTTGAATACTTTCGGTTGTGAATCATTTGTCCATATTGATAAATAAAATAGAACAAAGCTTGAAGAAAAATCCAATATGTGTACCTTTATTGCATATGGTGTGAACTATTTTGGTTATATGTTATGGGATTATGAAAAAAATAAAATCATTAGGAGTATAGATGCAATATTCAATGAGAAGTTCATGTACAAAGATTAGTTGCAGGGAAAGAAACATGAAAAATAAAAACCATAATACACAATGCTTGTTGAGATCATTAAAAAATAAATTCCAAAGGTACCAGAAAATCAAAATGTACAACAAAAGGATCAACAGGTACCTCAAACTCCTACAAATGTTGTTAGAATATCTACTAGGTTAAATAGACCCCCTGAATGATATTCTCTTTCATTGTATTATTTATTTTTGACTGATTCCAGTGAACCAAAATGTTCTGAAGAGGCAATATAGGTAGACACCAAAAATAAGTGGGAGAAAGGCATGAAAGAGGAAATGGATTCCTTGGTAAATATTCAGACTTCGGACTTGGTTCAATTTCCTGTAGGAAAAATAACATTGCAGAATAAACAGGTTTACAAGTTGAAGGAAGAAGATGAAGGAAAAAAGGAGTACAAGGATAGACTTGTTGTAAAGGGGTTTGCACAAAAGAAAGGTATAGGTTTTGCTAAAATATTTTCTCATGGTATTAAAATGACTTCAGTTAGGACTATTTTAAGTCTTTTGGCAGTATAAGATTTGCATCTTGAACATTTAGATGTAAAAACAACTTTTCTCCATGAGGATTTGGAGGAAGAGATTTATATGTAGAAACCACATGGGTACGAGGTCAAAGGGAAGGAGAATTTGGTATGAAGGTTGAAGACGAGCTTGTATGGCCTAAAGAAAGATCCAAGCAGTGGTATTTGAAGTTTGACAAGTTTATGATAGAACAAGGTCATAGTATATGTCATTTTGATCACTATGTTTATTTTAAAAAACTAGAAAATGGAAGCTATATTATCTTCCTATTGTATGGAGACGACATGCTTGTTGTGCTAGCATGTTCTGTAGGAAACAATATTCTTGTCATTGATGGAAAGAACAGAAGGCAGAGAAGAAGGAAGCGTAAGCTCAGGAGGGATAGCGAATGAAGAATAAAATCTCAGAAGAGATGACGCGATAAAACGAAGAACAAATCAAGACCGTTGAATCTGCAATCCAGACCAACGGTAGGGATGAATTGCGGGGAGAAAAAGTGGAATTAAACTACTTGCTAGTTACAAACCCATAATCTTTTTCGATCTTCCGATCTCATAGATTCAAATATATACGACTACAGTTGATCCAACAAACAATGATTTTAAGTCATATTAAATCGTAATAGTCGAATGCGCAATCGCCAAATCTACGGCAGGGATGAATTGCAGAGATTGAAAGGATAATTAACCATCGCATTTGTTCCAGTCCAACAATTATTCAGGATCATCTGATCTTATAGCTTTGAAGATAAATGATTGTGGTTAACTTACTAACACCACATAACTTCCAATTGTGGAGTTGGGTGACGAGTTAAAACACTCACAGATGGTGGTTGCACAATCATTCTTGATCGTGGATCTGCTTCAAGAATATTCACAACCGTTGGATCACTCTTGAGTGGAAGGACAACATAAGCGATAAAAATGTTTGAGAATTTGATTATGTGAATTCCCGTCAGTCGTCGGATCACTTTCAAGTGGAAGGACATGATAAGCTAGCAGAGACACAATGCTGACAGATCAAGCCTTCGATCTAAGATCCTGATCGACGAACAACATTTGGTTCAGGTTTAAATTCATGAGGAGGTTACGCTCCAGAATGTTTGAGATGTGAAATACCCGAATCTTGAAAATCTGAAATGAATAAGGACCAACGGATTTGGAGGAAAAACGAGGATAGTTGGATCAGGGATGTTTTTCAGTAGACCACATCAGCAAAATGGCATAGTGGAAGACCATGTCAACAAACCACATTAGAAAATACGCATGGCATAATCAGCTGATGACAAGCGTCAAGAGGAAATTGGCTTGTGCCATGTCAACAAGTGAAGTAATCAAGTTACGTCACTACGGGAGAATTTCTTCGGAAGTTTCACCACCAAGAAATGTCAAAAGTCCTGAAGTTTCGAAGGATGAAGGTCCAAAGTCACTCTCAGCCATCGATCTATGATAGATCTCAAGTTAGGATGACTATTAGATTAAGGAGACGAACATGTGTCACATCGGGAGATCTATGTCGATGTCAGCAAGAAACTGTGATAGACCACGTCAGTAGTCTACGTCGGCAAGGACACATGGCACATTTAGAAAACGAAAAGTGTCAAGTTGAAATCAATGTTTTAGGTACGTGCAAATCATGAATCTGAGTGACACGTGGTAGTTTCTTAGCTCGTGACACATCATCACGTGACACAATTAGTTACATCATTCTGAGAGTTTTTCTTCAAGAGTTTTACCACCGCACATGCCCCATGTCCCAAAGTCCCAAATGCCAAAGACCTGAAGTGGAAACGAGATGTCTGATCTAAAAGATCACTTCGGGAGCATTCTTGTCCATCGATTTATTACAGTGGAAGGATAGTGTAAGTGGAAGCATTGACCGACAACAATCGATCTCAACCGTTTATGACTTACCAAGCAGGTGATCACTCCGGAGGAAAGAACGGGTTGAGACTTGAAATATCCAAAGTCTAGAGACCCAAAGGAGATATTGTTCATCGATCTGATGTTGGGTGTACTATCAACCATTGATAAAAATACAATTGAAGAATGACGTAATCATAATAGACAAAGTCGCGGAGTAACAGGTGGCCATACATATCACTATTTGATTAAGTCCTGGCCATTGGATTAGGAAATGAAGGATGACTGTAAGGATTAACTCTAAGCATTGATCTAGTTCTAAGATGTAATGTGAACCATCCGATCTGTTCGAGAATTCCGATTCAAGAGTTTCGAAAGGTTTGACACCCAAAAGTTCTGAAGGGAAAAGTGTCGAAGTTACGACAGTCGTCCATTTCAGGAGAATAAATTGTGGTCATTGAATTTATAAGCAATCAAGCACTCATTAATCCTAGGCATATGGTCACCGCCAATGATCACGTGAAGGAAAGAGTTTATAAGATGAAAAATCCATAATTGACTGGTTGTAACTGACATAGAAGACAAAGAGTTTCGACTGCTAGAGAACATAAGGAATCTCAGCATAATGCCCACTGATGATGAACTGATGCAGGAGAATCTCTCCATGTCAGCCAGCCGTGACAAGCGCGTGCATTCAGAGCTGAAGAAAGAGGCGCAGTCCTCATTTAAATCTGAATTGAATGTAATTAAATGTTTAAGCTATTGAGCTAGGAAGTCATGCCTTTGCGCAGGTTGTAGATAACATCGACATTTAATGTTTGTATGGCTGAGACCTAGATCCAGATGTTGGACTAGACAGCCCATTCAATGTAATTGAATAGGGTAGGTAGGTTGGAGAGAAGAGCTCGAAGAGCTCCCTCATGTAAAAAGATCAATTGTATCTCTTTGATAGTTAGTGAGGGGGATAAAATAGAGAATCTGTGAGTAGAGAGCATAAGAGAGAAGATCCAAGACCTTGTTACAGGCCGTGCTCAGGAACACCTTGTACAAACAGGCATTTGCCATTATAATATAAACAGAAGCAGTTTTTCCTGCATGTATTATGTGTTGAATGAATGTCTGTGAGTGTTCTTTATGTGCTGTATATGTATGCTGTAGGTTTTCATTTGCAGGAGTTGGTTTGATTTCAGGTGAAAGTCTTTGAGGCTTCACACCAGGAGGGTGTGACAGAGCACCACGGGTTCTGATAGCCGTGCACAGAGGCTGCACTTCTGAATTCTACAGGTTCAGACAAGGACGTGCTGCGGCACAAGAAATGGAATCAAGAACTCAATGAAGACCTCAAGGTTGTTGAATACCTTGGAGGACAGGCTGTGTAGGAGAGACATAGTTGCAGACAGAATCACTAGAGGATTCTGTGAAGCTCTTCCAAGTGGGCATTGAGAAGATGAAAGGAGTGCACAGAGGAAGAACTCTGTTGTGAGTTCAACTAGAAGAAAAAAAATCACTGAGGATTCTGAGAGCTCTACCAGGTGGGCATTGAGCGGGTGCATAGGTGCACAGGAGGACATAACTGCTGGAAGTTCTGAGAGAAGATACTCTACCAGGTGGGCATTGAGATATTGTGCAGACAGGCACAAAGAGAAGATAACTCTTTTGGGTTCTGTGATTTGAAGGAAGAATCCACTGAAGGATCTTCACAGGGTTACTGAACACCCTGCAGACTTAGAAAGGAGTTGCTTGAGCGGAAGGATAGCCAGGAGGGAATCTAAACATTCTCCATCTCTGGGAGAAGGGAGAAAGACAAAATCCTTTAGGGGCTTGAGTGTTAAGAAGCTCATGAGAGAAAACACTGAGTGTCCATGTGAAGACTCTACAGAGGCGCAGAAGTGCAAGGATCCTTTGAGGATTCCAGAGAAAAATCTCAGGAGGAACATCGTCGAGGAGAACACGTGCAGTGAAGCTCAAGGTAAACGAGTTCGCAGAGAATAGAATAAAGAGCAAAGGTTGAGACCTTTGGGAACTTGGAGTTTTTCCAAGTCTAGGAAGAAAAGTGTGCAGGCTCAGGAGGAGCACAGTAGCCGTTAGATCGGGCGGAGAAGGAGATCCGGATCATTGTTTTCTATGTCCAGGAGACGCACAGGAGGAGTGCATGGGAGAAATGATCTGAGCCATCAGATCTTGAGTGGAGAACTCGACAACCATCAGATCTGTCGAGAGTTACATGGTGTTTAAACCATCGTGGATAGCTGAGGTGAAAATACCGATGAGATGCGTGGCCATCGGGATATCGACGTTCGTGATATCGGGGATATCGAGGATGTGAGGAGAGTCACTCGACACCAGGAACCCCGAATCAATGAGATTTGATCTGGACCGTTCGTTTGGGAGCAGACACGTGTCAAAAGATTACCCACATCTGAGACTTGGGCATCGGAGGTTGGAAGAGGAAGTCTTTCGACTTCACGAGTGGCGAAAAGGTGAGAGCTCTGTGTTCTGGGTCGAGCTGACGTCACATCGGGATATCAACACTCGGGATATCGAAGTTCTCGAGGTTGAGTAAATCGGGACATTTCAAGTCTCGAAACAGCGAGATTGGATCAGAGTCGTCCATCAGTTGGGGACACGTGGCAGTGATCCAGATTATTAGGAGAAGTCTTGACAGGAAGTCAAATCGGAATATCGGAGATTGGCATTTCGCGAGTCCTGAGTACGAGGCATTTGGGACATTTGGAACCGCGAAATCATGAAAGGCGTTCAGAGCCGTCCATTTGAGGGGATGCGTGGCAGTGATCGAGGCCTTTAGGAAAGGTACCGATAGGAGAGCTCCGTTGTGTGGGGGCCAATTGATGTCATATCGTGAGTCGGGACATCGGGGATCCCACAAACAAGAAATCCTTGCAATTCGGAATTGCAAAGTCCGAAATCGCGACAAGGAGGAAAGCGCCATCGAGGGGCCAGTTGTCAGCATATCGGAGAATCGGGATTCGAGGGATCGACAGTCCCGTGGGAAAATGAATTTCAACATTTGAAACCTCGAAGTCCCGAAAGGAATATAGGACTATGGTCATATGAAAGGTAGGTCGCGTGGACCACGAGTCTAGCCCGAAGGCTAGCGGAAATTAAAGCGTATCGGGAATCAAAGGATCATGGATCCTAAGGACAAGTGCATTCTGGTACTTGAAGGTCTGAAATCCCAATAAGAGGATATAAGGCTGTGGTCTTATGAGAGTCGGTCATATGGACCAGAGTATAGCCAGGAGGGGCTAGGCCGAAAGGAGTGCATCGACAAATCGGTGATCGAGAGGTCGCGGGGACAGGAACTCTTGACGTCGGGGATCAAGAAACCCCGAAACCCAAAATTAAGGTTGGGGAAAGTCATAGGCGCATGAAGAGGCCGTGACAGGGAAGTATAAGGACATGTGGATCAGGTTTTCATCAGAGATTCCAGCAGGGAATCGAATGAGCTAATTTGGCTCAAAGGAGAATTTATATCGATCTTGTGAGTAGGAGAGTGCGAGGTGGTGGTCGCGTATTTTTCTTACCTGCATCAAGTGGTATCGGAGCATATTTCTTGTCTATATATTTCAGGCAAGAGAGGCAAGAGATAAAGAGAACTCTGATACACATCAGGTGGTATCAGAGATAGAACTTTGTTTGTATATTTCAAGCAGAGGTAGTAGACAGAGCGTTGGAGACTCTATGGCGATTGTTTGCAGGTAGGCAACAATCAAGAAAGAAGTCAGGGAGACTGTAGGATGAAGCTGGTAACACCCTTGGTGCAGAGTGACAGCAGTAGGTTTTCTAGGAAAGAAGACAAAGATAGCACCATGGTTACTGAAGACCATTGGCATGCTGGGAGGAAGAGTAAGGCAGAAAAGCTTGCAGAAATGGATAAAGAGCTCTATGAATTAAGGGAAGACATAGAAAATCTTGAATTGAAGATGCGGCAGGATAAGAAGACGAGATGGGTGTATGAATGGTCCATGAAGGAGCCGAAAATAAAATGGCCAGTTAAGGAGTTGATGGCTAGAAGACAACGAAGGCTATTAAAAGGGTGGTTGAGGTATATTGAAAACCTCAATGGACCTGAGGAGATGGTTCAAGTGTGTGAACCAGAAACTGGGAGAGGTCTCAATGATGGAGAAAATGAATTGGGATCAGCTGAGGATCTCAAGAACTGTCAGGAGGGCAGAGAAGAAATTCCAGTTTTCCAGGTGGGCAAAGAGTTGAGATCATTGTGGGATCTCAGAGACTGCCAGGAGGACAGCCAGGGAATTTCACATTGCCATCTGGGAAATGAAATGAGGTCACTGCGGGATCTCGAAGACTTCAAGGAGGGCAGTGGAAGCATCTCAGATTTCCAGGTGGGCAGAGATGAGAATTCAAGACTTCCTGAAAGTCTCATGGACTCGGAGGTGAGTTCAATTCAACAAGGAGTGTTGATGAATATGGGATCAGTTGATCTCATAATCCGCCAGGAGGGCAGCGAAATCATCCCATATTGCTAGGTGGGTAGGGATGAGTAGATGAGACTGTCTGAGAGTCTCATAAACTCAGAGGTGAGTTTTGATCAGCCTGAGGAGTTGATAGAGAAGGTGAGCTCGGAAATGAGTTTGGATTAGCATGTGCAGCTGACAAAGGAGGAGGAAGATCAGGATAATATTCTAATGATTGGGGGAATTGGAGTATTCCTACCACTTGCCCAGGGGAAGGAAGAAATATGTGTTGCAGGTGTAGCAATAGCAGAAGAACAGTCAGCTGAGACTGTCAAGGAGGAATTGGAGCAGATGTTTGAAATTGCCCAAGCAGAAGCAGATGAAGGGGAAAATGAGCATTATGAGGAATGGCTCAACATATTCAGCTAGGAAGCTGTAGCACTGAAGCTGACAATAGAAGAAGAAGAAGAGGATGATGAGCATTTTGAGGAATGGCTCAATATTTCCAGCTAGGAAGCTGAGAAGACTGCAGCATGGGAGGTTGCAGAAGAAGGAGCAGACAACAATTACTTTGTTGATCTGTGTGAACAGGTTGAATCCCTGGAGAGAAGGGTAAAAGTGCAGAGTGTGCACATCCAATAGGTGAAGTTTGAAACTGATGAAGGAGGCATGGGAGATCATGATGATCTGCTCATGTGCCAAATTTTTTTGCAGTTGAGGAGACTGCATGAGCATAGTCAGCCATGGGAAAAGCTGGAAAAAGTGATCAAAGAGATCATGGAGTTGATGATCCGATCAGTAGACACTGTCAACAAGGAGAGGCTGAATAGGAAGAAGGAAGCAGCAGCAGCGCAGAAGCAGCAGCAGAATGGAGCAGATGAACAGCTCCAGATATTTGTTTGGGATCTAGGAGGATTGCCACAGTTGATATGGGAAGCTCATGAGTAGGAGATCATGAATTTTGTAGCTGAGGAGTTTGACGCAGGAGCATCTATCCACGTCAGTCAGCCAACCAGCTAGCCGTGTCAGGTGCGTGCATTCAGAGATGAAGAGAGAGGCGCAGTCCTCATTTAAATATGAATTGAATGTAATTAAATGTTTAAGCTGTTGAGCTGGGAAGTCGTGCCTTTGCGCAGGCTATAGATAAGATCGACATTTAATGTTTGTATGGCTGAGATCTAGATCCAGATGCTGGACTAGACAACCCACTCAATGTAATTAAATAGGGTAGGTAGGTTGGAGAGAAGAGCTCGAAGAGCTCCCGCATGTAAAAAGATCAATTGTATATCTTTGATAGTTAGTGAGGGGGATAGAATAGAGAATCTACAAGTAGAGAGAAGAAGAGAGAAGAGTCGAGACCTTGTTACAGGCCGTGCTCAGGAACACCTTGTACAAACAGGCATTTTCCATTTTAATATAAATAGAAACAGTTTTTCCTGCATGTATTCTATGTTGAATGAATGTCTGTAAGTGTTCTTTATGTGCTGTAGATGTATGTTGTAGGTTTGCATTTGCAGGAGTTGGTTTGATTTCAGGTGAAAGTCTTTGAGGCTTCACACCAGGAGGGTGTGACAGAACATTGCGGGTTCTAATAGCTGTGCACAGAGGTTGCACATCTGAATTCTGCGGGTTCAGACAAGGACGTGCTACGACACAAGAACTGGAATCAACAACTCAGTGAATACCTCAAGGTTGTTGAATACCTTGGAGGCATGGCTGTGTAAGAGAGACACAGTTGGAGACAGAATCGCTAGAGGATTCTGTGAAGCTCTGCCAAGTGGGCATTGAGTAGGTGCAAGGAGTGCATAGAGGAAGAACTCTGCTGTGAGTTCAACCAGAAGAAATAGAATCACTGAGGATTTTGAGAGCTCTGCCAGGTGGGCATTAAGCGAGTGCATAGGTGCACAGGAGGACATAATTGCTAGAAGTTCTGAGAGAAGATACTCTGCCATGTGGGCATTGAGATATTGTGTAGATAGGCACAGAAGAGAAGATAACTCTTTTGAGTTCTATGATTTGAAGGAAGAATCCACTGAAGGATCTTCACAGGGTTGCTGAACACCCTGCAGACTCAGCAAGGAGTTTCTTGAGTGGAAGGATAGCCAGGAGGGCATCCAAACATTCTCCATCTGTGGGAGAAGGGAGAAAGACAAAATCCCTTAGGGGTCTGAGTGTTAAGAAGCTCAGGAGAGACATCACTGAGTGTGCATGCGAAGACTCTACAGAGGCGTAGAAGTCCAAGGATCCTCTGAGGATTCGGGAGAAAAAGCTCAAGAGGAACAACGTCGAGGAGAATGCGCGCAACTAAGCTCAAGGTAAAGGAGTTCGCAGAGAATAGAAGAAAGGGAGCAAAGGTTGAGACCTTTGGGAACTTGGATTTTTTCCAAGTCTAGGAAGAAAAGTGCACAGGCTTAGGAGGAGAACAGTAGCCGTCAGATTGGGTGGAGAAGGAGATTTGGATCATTTGTTTCTACGTCCAATAGATGCACAGGAGGAGTGCACGGGAGAAATGATCTGAGCCATCAGATCTTAAGCGGAGAACCTGACAACCATCAGATCTGTCGAGAGTTACATGGTTTTTAAACCATCGGGGATAGCCGAGGTGAAAATCCTGACGAGAGGCGTGGCCATTGGGATATCGACGTTCATGATATTGGGAATATCGAGGACGTGAGGAGACTCACTCGACACCAAGAACCCCGAATCAGTGAGATTTGATCTGGACCGTTCGTTTGGGAGCAAACGCGTGTCACGATATTACCCACATCTGGGACTCGGGCATCGGAGGTTGGAAGAGGAAGTATTTCTAATTCACGAGTGGATAAACGGTGATCCAGGTGGATATCGATGGCCACCCACCTTTTCCAGATGGCTCAAAACAGTTTTCTGGCCATTTTGGCAATTTACTATTTTTAGCAGGTTTTAACTTCTGGGGCCATTTTGAGGGTCCAAATGAATGTTTTTTGAGATCGAGGTTCTCAATGATAGTCAAAGGCATTATTTAGCCCCCAAAATGAATCTCCTCGATGATACCTTTCCAACGATCTATCACACGCCTAAAACGAAGATCGTATGCAAAAGTTACGACCCCGGGAAGTTGATGCACCAACTTACCCAAACGGGGCCCACATGACTTTTGGTGCTTCATCTCCTAGGGTTAGGTTTTTGGATGTTTAGGACTTTTGGAATTCCCAATTATTGTAAAAATTCCTCCAGAGCCTCATTGTAACCATCTTCTTGTGAATGCGAGTAGCCGTCACATCTCTTCACAGAGATAAGCTGGCACCATTCTAGCGAGTCTTTCACTCTGTATTTTTACAGTCTCTGTACATTTCTACGATTAATAGAAATTGTGTATTACTGTATATCTATGTTTATGGTTGCATCTCTGATACATTTCTGTTATATTATTGAATATCTGCAATATCTCTATGCATTTCTTTA
>SNQJ01S0248449.1:0-12996 GCA_010110895.2 Picea sitchensis
CTCTGACAACCATGATCAAGGAGCCCAGATCAATGACTCATGGACAACCTCATCCCTCTCAGCTACCCTGTCGTTAACCTGTGTGGGCCCTCCTCCCATCATGTCATCTTCCTTCCCACCTTTCTCCTGCTGCCGCGTGTCATCCATCCGCCTCCCCACTTTGGTCCGCGTGGTCCTCCCTCCTTCTCGTCATCCACTCGTTGCTGGCCACATGCCCCGCTCCTTTCCATGTCAGCCTCTCACCAAAGAGCAAGTCCATTATCCCTCGTCTTCCCCCCCTCCACCATGTGCCCTCCTCTGTCGCCCTTCTCGCACCTCGCCACTTCTTTCACGCCCTCTATAGTCCAACGCTACCACTCCCGTCATGCGCCCCATCCTTCGTGCTGGTCTCCACGCCCATTCATCAAGCCATTCAGTTATTCTAGGTGGCAGTGTGATGAGTCTTCCATATCCCGAAATGCTAAGTTGGATGGGTCGTCCTCAATTCCAAGAAGCAGTTATTGAAGTGGTTGGTGGTGGTTAGACATCGTCTCCGCCATAATGGGAAAGCACGACCATGAATTAAAGACACGTCGATTCGCCGTTGGAACTGTCAAAGAATTAGATTACGTCTGACTTAATTTGCACGACCCTTCAGAAGTTGACTGTCAGAAGCCGTGCAGACGCAAAGCTTTCAATGCATTGTCTTGGTTCCGTCGTTGTTGATTGTTCTAAGTATATATAAGCGTTTTCGCCATTTTTGTATCTATCGATGGTAGAGCTAAGCTCCTGACTATAAAGTTTCAGCAAATACTCTGGTTTCTTGGTTTCTGGTAGAGGTATGAAAATTCATCATGGGAGAAAACAAGTACCTAAAATTGAGTTTTTTCCAAGAAATTACATTTTTTGTTGTAAATTTCCTTTTGTCCCTTTCTAAACATGCTAAACAAATTTTTCTTCACCTACTACATGCAAATTATGATCATGATAATCTTGAAATTGTATATCCTCCTCTTAAAATTGTACAAATATCCCCTTAGTTTATCACTGATTTTGATCAAAATCTCCCATCTGAGCCATGTGATAACCACAACCAAGTTGATAAGCCTCATGAAACCAAGGCTGATATTTCACCTCATGTACTTGATCCAACACCCTCCAAGACCCAACATAGATACAAACCCTTAAAATTACCCCACATCCTTCATGATTTTCCTCCAAAGCACTATGAATACCTACATGTGTTTGATGGAGAACTCGGTGCCATCACAGCTGGAAAACACATCCAAGGGTTTGAGCACTTTATAGATTTGTTTGAAATTGACCATGATGATGTTTATATGCAGGATTTTTCTCAATCCTTGAAAGGAGATACCAAAGAATGGTTTAAACATTTGAAGCCAGAGACGATTAGCTCATGGGAATAATTGAAGAGTGTTTTTTCGAAGTTTTGGGGTAAGAATAAATCTATATACCTACAACTTACAAAATTCTATGCCTTGAAAAGGAAAATAAATGAGATCATTTCCACATTCAATAGGAGGTTTTTCTAGTATTATGATGATCTGCCCAAAGAAATTCAACCCACTGAAGATGCTGCCATGCTCTAGTATGCCACTACTGTTCACCCAGTTTTGTCTTTCCTCTTGATGGGAAGAAGACCTAAGCCCTTACAACAAATGTTCAATGATGCTTAGGAGATTCAACACAATATCCTAGCATGTGAATATATTCGAAGTGAAGGGTTGGGTGTTCCAGGACATGAGAATGAATATGAAAAGATAACATTTGATTGGAATCTTGAGCATAAAATTGATGATATCATAGGTCCTCTTGAAGTTTTGAATGTAAATGACTTTGCAAAGAATTATATTCCACTTATTGAAAGAGAATGTTCTTATGTAGTTTCTGATCCACCCCATGACAAGCATGGAGTTGACTGTTTCATATATTCATTTGTAGATAGTCAAGAAGATGAGTTTGAAAATCAGTTTGTTGAAGAACAGGTTGATGTCCCAAGTTTTTTCTTGTTAGACAATATTGTAGATGTTGTTGATTTTCCTATATACGATGAATATGATGATGATTATGATGATGACCTCCCAAAACAGTCAACTGCATTTCCTCTATCAGAAAATGTTTTTTTTTTTTCAGCAGTATAATGAGAACAATCAACCTACATATCACAGTTATAGATAAGAAAGTGTTGAATTAGTTGAAGGGAATTCTTTACCTTTATGCTTTTCTTCATTTAAATTTTTGAAAGAAAATTCTAAGATCATCATCAAAGTAATGAAATGTGTGTTGATTCCAAATCACACTGATTCACTAGAACAACTCGACAAGAAATTGCAACAATCTTCTCATGTGTCTGATGACCTTGTCACTTATTATGTAGAAGGTATTGTCAGTTCAATATTGCAACCATTGGTCGAAGAGGAACCTGGAAATGAGTGTGTTCAACAATCCAAAGAAATTGAGAATTGTGCATATGACAACAGTCAAGAAAATGAAGAAGGTTTTGAATCAGGTGAAATAACCTTGCCACTATGTTTTTATTCTTTCAAATCACCGAAGAAAAATGTTTATAATGTTTCAAATAAAAAATCCTCCATACATGATGTTGAATATTTAGAATACAATGGATTTGCAAATGAAAACCATCTTCCATTATGTTTTTCTTCCTTTGAATTGTTGAAATCAAAACATGAGATAACAGAGGAAGCAAGGATGTCTGACTGCAATGGAACTGCTTTACATCAACAAATTGTTGTCAGTGAGGAAGATCAACAACCTTCACATGCATTCAATGATCATGTGGTTGATTACATGGAAGGTTATTTCAATTCATATTTGCAGCCTATGCTCAACTACCAGCTCGAAAATGAAGATGAAACTGATCCAGAAATTGTTGTTAAAGGTCATTTTCCTTCTCCTGAACTCAATGAGGATATACAAAAATATTTCCAGCAAGACAAAGTGTTTCAAAGTTGTTTTTCTTCCCTTATGAATGATGTGGTTGTCCAAATTGTAAGTGACCTAGACAGAGATGAGGATTCTGAAACTGCATATATGGAAACTTCAAGCAGTGAACAAACAAATGACATAGAGTTTCAGAATAGCAACAAAACAATGTATGCCACTTTTCAATCATAAATACAGAAAGATAATAAAGAGACAATTGTTTTATTTGATTCACTTGAAAATCATGGTTTTGAGAATGCATCCATGAGAACTTTGGAATGTGAAATAGTTCATGCTATTATATTTATACATTTGCAATAATATTATGAACATGAACTTATTCCCCTTCATTCATTTGTAAGCCAAAATGACAGTCCTCAAGCAAATTTTCAGAAGGTTAATAAAACCAAAACAGAATTGTCTAATGAACAAGAGGATAATCTTGATACACATAATTTGGTTGTCATATCTGAAAATGTTCTCTAAATAGAAGAAATGGAGCAAGAACAACAAACACTTATGAAAGCGGCTTGTCTTTATGTTTTTGTTCATCAAGAAGAAAATATTTTTCATGGTTTTGATGACCCTGTGGCATGTTATATGGAAAATTCTAACAATCAAAATTTAAGGCTTAGGATGGATTGTAAGCTCAGAGATGAAGATAATGGAAAATCAACGTTAATGTTATATATGGATTGTTTCACACCACTGGTTTCTTTTCAGCCAATGGTGTCTTTTGATTCAGGAGGTTGTTACTTCCAGCAGTATCAACAGATTTTTCCTTGATGGAAATCAACAGGGTAAATCGCATGAAATCAAGAATGCAGTGGAAGAAGTGAAACATGATTGTGGTCTTCTAGATGTGTTGGAAGATCCATTTGCAATTTTTCTAGAAAAAATAAGCAACCCCAATGTTTTTGAAATTCTAAGATTCAAACTCATATATAACTTCTTGAAAGGGTTATCAGTGAACAGGCTTTGGAACAAGCATGTGCTAAATAAACAAACAGTGAATAAAGTGATGGCTTGGCTACATTGGCACTTTGATTTCACTTGACTGGTAGTTCATTTCAGCTGTTAGGGTATGTAGGCACAAATAATATTATAGATAGAGCATTTTCAAGTTTAGGTCTCCAAATAAAGCGTTCATCCTGTAAGTGAGGACAGTGTACAGATTGCGATTTGCAACATAAATTGGTGACAGGTCAAGGTATTATACGCATATGTTGTAAGAGAAGCCCTAATGGATGAGGCACAAGGTCTATTGTCTTTTCTATCTCGCAGGGAGGATAACATCCCTAGTTAGAGCCTATGTTATCCCTAGAGACTTGGAGTATAACTCCAAGTCTCGGGACTTAGCAGGAGGCTAAATCAGTATAGAGGAGCGATAAACTAGTAGACGGGGTCATAACTAGCGGACGGGGCTAAATCTAATGGAGGTGTGAAGTGGATTGGACCCGATAGGTCATGGATCGAGGGCACTGTCGATCAATGGTCATGGAGCGTATCAGGCCAAGAACTAACATGAAGGTTAATCCTTTGAAAGAGGGTCGATAAGAATACCATGGTTTCATCTCGAGGCCACGTGGCGCCACCAGACGCATATCGGGGGGAAAAGTGGGTGAGCTCAAAACCGCTCAATCACACCTCGATGTCACATGTCAAAATATCATTGAATGTGTCAAATCCAAGGGTCGCATGTGGAAAGGGAAAGATGATGGCCAGTCAAATCACCTTGAGAAACTTGTTTGGGCACTTTTCATCTATGTGATGCTAGGTGAGTGCTGCCAAAAAAATGATTCAAAGGCTCATCATTTGAAATCGATGGCCGAACGTGATAAGCCATTATCCCTGCAAGGAATTTCGTCAGTAGCCCATGATTGGCACTCAATGACAATTTTCATTCAAAGCATGGATAACATTACTCTATTTTGGTTGATTAACATTTTATTACAGAACATAGTAACCACAATTCGAATAATTCATCTAACTCTTGTACAACGAAGGGAGATAAGCTCGTGCTTCCAGAAAAACTAGGGGAAATGGAGAATATAGACCAAACAACCTCCAACAAACCAAGATATTCAAATAATCTGAAAAAATTATCAATGAAGAAGAATGAAAATCTTGCTACACGAATACTGGCAACAAAATTTCATACAAAGTCTGTGGATGAACCAGGGTCAGGTGACAAAATCAGATTAATTACTATCATGAAGGATTTGATCATCAATGGACACACAAATAGATTTCATATGGAAGCTGTCAAGGGTAAAAGGAGCAAGCAACGAAAGACAAAGGTTAAAGCTGAAGTGGTTGAAAGTGTTGGAGAAAACCAGCCTGCTTGACTTGACAATTTAAAGGAAGAAATTGCTAATCTGAAATATATTTCAAGCTAAATTAAGTATGTTTCAGAGAATTTTTTAATGATACAAACAAGTGGCATTCAGGGTAAAAATCTCAAATATGTCAATTTTGGTTTATAACGTCCCCTAGAAGATAGGAGTTCAGTTCTTGTACGTTACTCTTTCCGTGACAAATGTCTATTTTTGGGAACTTGGGGGAAGATGATTCGTTTTAAATTCCATATGTAATGTATCTATATATACTATCAAAATGATAAATGAATGGTTGGACTTACCAGAGAGGGGCCTGCTCTCGTAGTAGGAGAAATCTGTAGTTTTTTATGAAATTTTAATATAGGAAGAAAAGGTTTTTATGAGAAAACCGAGATTCATTATGGTTTTGATGTTTAGTGTGTCTTCTTGTATTTCATTATTCGTGAATGTGTTTTTCTGCTAGTAATAATCCATAAGTAATAGAAGGAATTCATTTTTGCTAGTGCTCCTTCTTATATCAATTATACTTGTTATGTAATTTTGGTTACTGTTTCAAACTTCACTTGTGATTAGTGCTCTGTTTGCAGTAGCTAGTTCTCATGTTTCTTCTTCTAATACTTCACCAAGAGATTCTCCCTATATTAAATGACTCTTGTTGATAGTAGTCTTTCCTATCCTCTCTTCTGCCACCTCACATCACTTATTTGGCTGAACATCATACCTATTTTTCCTATGTTCCCTCTGGAAATACATAGCTTATAACTCTTCATTTTTTTTTTAGGAACATACCCCATTGCCCAATGGCCCTGCTCTTCTGTTTTGTCCTACCACCTTTAAATTTTAAACCATGGAAGAATCTGACGTCTGTACGCGCATTACCAAATATTTTGACTGTCCCAAATAGTTGTATGTCCAAGAGAGCCCTCTCTGGTTGGAAAGGTCAGAATCCAACCTAAAGTTGGTTGAAATAGTTACCTCTGTCATCTGTCTTCCAGCCAGACAGATTTACAGAGTGATAACAGTACCCATAAGGAGATTAACGATAGCATAAATATTAAGAACACAATAAAGAAAAAATTCATTTAACTATGCTCAATACATTCATATAGTGGACATATGCACACAGAAAAATCTCATATACACTTATCTGCATCATAAATCTCCATGGATGTCTCTTGTTCTATTCATTCATTCAGTAAAAATATTGTTCTGATGTACAATAGATCAAAATACCTTACTCATTCATAGTTCCCTCTTTTATAAAACAAGAGGGATTGTTTACATTCCAAAATGGGCATGCTGTCAGAGGAGATTTTGGACATAGTGCTACATATTCTACATTTGAATTGGTACAAGTGAGAAAAGACAAAGTAAGAAGTATCAGTTACACAATTGATAAAATTATGAGAGCCTTTGTGATTCCATTTGATCCCTATATCCTTTCCACAATGCATAGTCTTCCATAATGTTTTCTAGGTTACTTAACTACATTTTCTCTATATCCAATTATCCATAACATATCTTGGTTGTGACTTATGACTTTAAGTCTTACTCAATATTCTTAATGAAACTTTTGGCCAGTGTGATTAGATTTATTGGTTTCATCAAATAGTCATTTAAGACTTATTTATTAGCCTTAGTAAGATGCTCAATAACCTATTGACCAAATTCCCTCTTTTCCTCTACCTTTGTTATTCTAAGTTCACCTGGGACTGCATCATCAATATTGGGCATGATTTCCATTTCAAATTCCTCTAGGAGCTCTTCGGAAGTATTCTATAACCTTTTGTATTCCTTCGTTACTGTCTCCTGAATACTTTGGGTGTCTTTTAGTAGGGGATTCCATGTCTCAAACATGGCTTGATATTTTGTTTTTTGTCTAGTGGTATAGAGTGGAATGGTATCTGGTGGGTTCTTGTACACACTCTACCAATCTACAATCCTATCAAAGTAATCTTGAGCCTTTTGATATTTGTCTCTGATTTCCTCCATTTGATCTTCAAGCCTTGTTTGATCATCTTTGTTCCTATGTATGTCATTCAATATGCATAAAAATTTCCTTTTCTCTGATTTTATCTCCTCATTAACAGTTGTGTCTTCTACCTTCAAGGATTCTAGAAGGAGATCTCTTGCTTTATTTTATTCAAGGGTCTTCTTAAGTCTTTCTTTATCTTGCGCCAACCTTTTAATTTTGCGTTCCAACTACTCAATAAACTTGTTGGCCTCCATGCTTTCTGTTTGCATGATGGTCAACTCTTGTGTATACTTATTTTTTGACTATTCTATCTCCTTAGAATGTGCCATCTTGAGGGTGTCTAGTTCTTCTCTTTGCAGATTTTCAGTCGTGAAGACTCCTCAAATTCTACATTCATTTCATCTTTTTTTGATTGTAGAATCTTCTTCATTCCTCTCTATGGAGATTCTCTACAATTTTTTTTACCTTTTCAAATTCAAAAGTGATGTCATCTCTATGTGTATGTAACACTCCTTCAAGTTCATCAATTTTGGTTGATGTCATGTCTAATGCAGTAGAAAAATCATACACAGACATTACATTTTCTCCTACAAATGCATGAAGAGAAGAGGCGGTCTAGATGGCATTATTTTTGGGATTTGGCCCCGCCCTCCATTCAACAATTCTTTTAGTTGATTCCTAGATGATAGTTGTGTCCCCTGTTTTCCTTTTTCTTATCCTCTTCTCTATCCATTTGGTTTTGTCACTATAGTAATATTCTCTTACTGATACTACAACCTCATCCAATTTTAGCACTTGTGAGGAGAAGGAAAAATTACCTGGTATGGCCATAAGAGGGGCACATTCCTAGGGGGGAACATTAACTAATCCCACACTCAGACTTGTTGGACTGTTCTGGGCCTCACCCAACTTCTTTTTTCTTCCTTTATTTGCTTCTTCATTTTCTTTCCTTTTGTCTACAGCTTCAACAACATTTTGTTGTTGTTGTTCTTTCTTTTTCTTTGCCTCTGATTTTGCTGTTAGTCTCTATCTCTCTTCTTTGACCCTTTTCTTATGTAGTGCATCCTGATGATATTTTACTTCCTTTTATGTCCTTTTATTCCTCTCATCAACAAGCTTCTTCAATGCATCTTCTTTTCTCTTTTTCTCACCCACCTTGGAACTCTTCTTGGGTTCATATTTCACCTTTCCTTTGATGTCATCTTGGATAATTTTATTCTCTTTTTATTTCTCTGCTTGTATTTTTTGATATTTCTTTTTTTCTATCATTTCCTTCTAGTGTCTCTCCTCTGATTTTATTTTTTCCTCTTGTTCCTTTGCCTCTAGATTTTCCTGGTCTTTCTCCTCCTCATGGTTCACTATATGGATTTCAGGGTGAGTGAGGCCTACAAATTTGACATGATTGAGTGCTATGTCTTTAGGGTCATGTCCTCTAGGTTCTCTAGCACAAAAATATATTTCTTGTAGGGATTCATCTTATTTCCTAGCATGGGGGGCATTCAATAATTTGTACCTCCCTATGTTTATAGGGAATGTGGGCTAGAGTTTCTTACTGGTACCTGAAAGAAAATAGGTTATGTGAGTTCCTATCATTTGGTAAGAAATCTGTTGAAGCAATAGCTTATCGGGGACACATTTAGGTAGGATATGCGGGGCTTCAGAGTTTCCATAAAATCTTATGTATGTATAGTACTTGCCCATGTACCAGTATGCAATATACTTCAAGGTGGAAATGGATTCCTTTGATATTCTATATGTTGGATAACCAAAAATTATAGTGTGCATGGGAGTAAGGAAATAGTCATGTATGTCATAGATGTGTTTCTTATAATTTACCTCCCATATCTCTGAACAATAGACATGCACAGGTGGTTGATTTCGGTCCCAAATCCACCCAAAGGTCGGAAATTGTATAGTAGATAATACATCATCAATGATATATGTAGACATATAGAAACTAGGATTTTTCATACTTGGGGCATTCCTGACATTCTAAAAAATATTGAAGGTTAGTATGTCCTCCCAATTGAAAATTTTCCTTGTCTATACTACGCTGTAAGCCATCAACATCCATTCCATTTGAAAATGAGTTCTCTTCTTGTCCTCATAAAGCTTGCATATCATACTATTTAGCATTTTGTAGGGCCTTTTGAATTCTTGGACAGGGTTTAACTATTCTCCTTGCTTGAGTTTTCTTTCCTCATCGCACCACCAATATTCCATTAGCTCTTCAAAATCCTTGTGGTCCCTTCCAAATTTCCTAAATAATTACTCATTCAGGAAGATTGTAGGCTCTAGGAGGTGGTACAAAAATATTATGTCCTCTGGTCTCATGGATTCTATCTGAATATTTGTTTTTCTCACAATTGTAGCAGTGCCTTGGTAGATATGTTTGAGGCACCATGTTGTTGTGTCATTGTAGGAGAACAACATCAGACAAGTAGCTAGGAGGTGAATGCATCTTTTCTAAATGTTTTGATAAACTTCCAAGTTCTTGTCCTTAGGTGGGAAATATCATGTGTTGAAGATATTTTCGATTTCATTATATAGGGGGAATGGGCTACCACATCGTGGTAATTGGTGTTTGTAGCTGGAATGGCACCTAGATTCGCAACAGGTGCAAGCACATATGCTACAAGGTTTTTTCCTTTTCTGGTATGTGGGTGTGACACAGTGTTGATGTCATGTTTTGTAGTAAACTAAAATCACATAAGTTCACAAAATAGATAAAACAATACAACAATTGAAATTAACTTACTCACATACCTATTGTTTCGAGGGTCAGTTGAGGTTTGAATTTAACTTTCCTTCACAATACGCAGAGCCGGGTTTTTTACAGGTTTACAAAGGTGTATAATGAGTTAGTTAGGGCTGGCAAGGTTTATGTACATGCAAATTACTTTAACCCTTTGTAATTAATGTTATATGGAAGATAGTTCATTTACAGGTGTAAAACAACCTATTCATTAATGCTTTCAGACATACATATTTCCTTTGATTCATGCATCAGATGCATAACTATCAGAAAATTAGTCTTGAACAACTCCCTGATAATGTTATTGGAAGAGTTGCCATTGAAGAGGGAGATGTGTGTGGTTATTATTCATTCCGATGGGAAGGTATTGAGGTCATATTCCCTTTTTGTATTGGGAAATGCACCAAAGAAGAGACTATTGGGTCCTCAAAATTCACTCTTTTTTCATTATCTTATCATAAAACTTTCTTCGATAACCTATATTTGTGAGCCAATTTACATCATCTTTCATCCTTTTTGTCATAATTATAGAGATCAACTATAAAATCAATGTAGTGAAGAATATTATAGGTAAAATGTTCATTCTTAGCACATTTTGATTCTTCTTTATGTAATATGGCTTATCTAGTTATTATTCTTAATCAATTGCTACAAAATATTTGATTCTATAGCTACCAAAATATATTTGTCAGCCATTAAAAATGTTTTTGCGGCATAATTGTGGGTTTGTAGGATTGCGATCACTTTGGAAAAGAACTCAAGCATTTTCAAGCTGCCATAGTGACCTCTCAAGCTTGCTCACCTATCAGATTAATCCATGGAGTCTCTAGATCAGTGTAGGAGTGAAGTCAACTTGCAAGTCAACATGTACACATGGCGGATCTGTGCAAGCTAGCTTCAACAAAAGATAAGGCATGAAAATAAAATAAATAAATTCATACATTCTGTTATGAATTTCTCCAAACATGTGGAAGATCAATAGAATCCATACAACCACAAAATATTCCAGATAGAATTTCAAAATCATGCCAAAATAGCAAAGGTATTTTTTCAGGCTCGATTTCAAGCAGGAAAAGACGAATCTTAAAAATCAACCACATGGGTTTTTTCCAAAATGAGCCCATTTAAGTTTTAAATGATAGGTTTCCCCAAAATGTGAAGGATATGGGAGATATGGTTGCTTCTTTAAGCCATATTTTTCTAGAAATTTAGTTGGGGTCGAGTTTGAGATCCATGTAGTTTGGATCTGAGCAATCTTGCTTCATTGTATAAGTATGAGTGATCAGACCTTCAAAACGATGACCAATATCACTACTCTTTGTAATCAAATTGTTGTAACTTCATTTGTTGATTGATACAAAGTGTTGATTTCTATATCTCTGAGTTAAATTCATGTTCTGAGTTTATCATTCTTTAAGTCGCATACGATCTTTCAAGTAGCATTCTTTGAACCGAGAGGCTCCCCTGAGGAAAAGTTGGTTTCTCTTTCATATTCATGTTGTGTGATTTACATTTCTAGTCGTGTGATTCTTTCATTTTATGCAATTCATTTATTTATGTTTTTAACACACAGGAAAGACTAACATACAAAGGTGTTCTTAACTGAATACATGATTGTTCTTTAGAATCCAGTGATTGCAAGAATGCGATTAATGATCCAATAGGTTGATAGTCTCAAAGTAATTAGAATCTCTCCTATGGTTTAATTTAAGTTATTTTCTGCATATCTTGCATACTCCGTTTTTCTTGTAGCTAAATAGAAACTTTGTTTTTGCAACAAACAACAAGCAATTTTATTTTGCATCGACAATCATTTAGATTATTTGGAAACTAAAACCATGCATATATTTTTCATTACACTTCATCAATTTATGATCATGTATTGACGATTTAATGTAATAGAGTTCAACTGACATAGATGTTATAAATTGTGCCAAGATTGTTCATTCTATGTTGTTTATCGATGTGCTATCGGAAAGGGAGTTCATCAAAGAGGAGAGTTAAGTTGAAAATTTGACTCCGACAAAATGACTTCTAATGGTGCTATCAGAGTGGATCACCATTAGGGAGGGATAGCCATGTTATTTTCTTGTTCCGATGAGAAAGGTATCGAAGGAATATTCCATTCTAAAAAATAATGCTTATAAGGAGAAAGTGTTACACATAGAGAGGTTGAAGTGCATGGATAAGACCAGGTTTATTAACAATTTGTTCTTTTCCACATACCATTAGTGATTAAATGAGGGACCCACTCCCATATATCCATTTCCTACTTCTCGTAATAGTTCCTTGAGACAAATAATGGTTTGACATGTATACATTAGGCGATCACTTTATGACATAATGAGGACATAATGAGGCTAGTGCGCTATAAGAAATGACTCTATCGAAAGGACTCCATAAGAGTCGAGTGTATAGGGTGAAAAAATATTCCGACAATGAAGACTCTGATATAACACTTTCTGATAATATTATCGGAAAGGTTCTATCAGAAGAGAAATTAAGTTTGTGTATTATTTCATTCTGAGGAGAAATTCTCTCATGGATAATGGCCCGATGGTTCTGAGACATGGTCATATAAGTGAATATTTTTCATAGGATTTAGCATGATTTAGAATTTTGTTTCTTCGAGCAAGGGTTAACTAACATAGAGTGAAAAAGTACAAGACCTTTGATTTTTTGGGTTAGGATTTTAGACTATATAAAAAAATAATAGTTTTCCTATGTTAGTAGCAAATCAGGTTAGTAGTGATAAAGTACCTTACTAAAATTTTGATGGGGGG
Organism: Picea sitchensis; assembly: GCA_010110895.2. Classification (NCBI taxonomy): domain Eukaryota; kingdom Viridiplantae; phylum Streptophyta; class Pinopsida; order Pinales; family Pinaceae; genus Picea; species Picea sitchensis. The sequence goes on from SNQJ01S0248449.1 coordinate 12,796, forward strand.
TACCTACTTAAATTCTCTAACTTTAAGAATTTTAGTGGGTATTTGTGGGGGCACAACATGTTCTTCTCTGTATATTCTTGATGTTGTTTATGGTGAATGTTGTTGGATTACTGAGAGGGGGGGTGAATCAATAATAGAGCAATTTAATCCCTTTTAACCATATAATCCAAGTGTTATATCAATGAAGCATTATCATCCAAT
>SNQJ01S0248452.1:13006-24412 GCA_010110895.2 Picea sitchensis
CCCATCAACACATGGGTATTGGCAGTGTCTAGAATGGTGTTAAATAGGTTCAAAGCAATGTTGGTCTAGTCTTGAAGACTATGCTCAATATTGGGCTTCCTTGCAATAGGAACAGACATTAATAGAAAAAATAATCAAAGAATCAATTTCAAAAAAGAAATATGTATCCATGAAAAATCGAATCTAAATTTTTTTTACCAGAGAGATATCGAAGATCTCCCCAGTATGGTCGCCAAATAAATGTTGAGGAAAAGATATGAAATGATCTTACTTAAGCATTTTCAGGTTCTTCTTGGCTAAAGCAAAATAGACAGGAATACCACCCTATGTTTATAGCCAACAAAAATAACATCCTAACTCACAAGTATTAATTACAAGTGCTTAGGCTAGTCTTTTATCAACAAAAAGCTTGTTGGAAATTTATTTTTTATGCAATTTTATGAATATATCAGTTGCTAAAATAAATGTAAAGACAAAAGCAAAGACACCAAGATGATAATCAAGACAGATGAGACATAAAGCAATCCTTTGTTTCATTCCAATTCACCAAAGAGTCATTTTCTTTACAAAATCTCATACATAAATCTTGGACCAAAGTCAAATTTAGAGATCCCCGATAGAACATACAAAAGGACCTCTGACAGAAAACAAAAACTGAACTCTAAAAGCTGGATCAGCTTGCCACAAATTGTTTCCCACTCGACTCTTCACAATATCCTTTGTTAGTCATGAAAACTAATTCACAAATAGAAAATTCTACACAAACTATCAAAGATAGATCAACACCTCTGTAAAACAAGTGTTTGAATGATTTGATTCAGCCTTGAATATTGTTGTCTACAATAAGACCCTACTATCATAAAAGAGAATTAGGATTGTGATGAATATATGAATGAATGAAAACTGAACTATCTCAACATAACTCAAAGAGAAAACCTTAGTATGCTTCTGCTTCTATCTTCCTTTTGTCCCTCCCTTTTCCTTTTCTTTTAAACAATTCAGAATTGGCTGAAGTAGTCGAACCAATTAATTGGTTAAGTTAATTAAAAGACTCAACCAACTTTAGTTAGGGGGAAAGAGTAATAATCATAATAAAGGTCATAAATAAATAATAACTAGTAGGTGGGACCCCTTATGACTCCCTTTAACTCATAAAAATCATAACAATCATAATATAACCATTAGTTAAGTAAAACACACCTCCTTGTGTCTCCCATCAACATATTCACTTTTGGCAATTTTAGCTCATGAAATTTGAAATTATTTTCAAAAATATTGCTCATATATCCAAAATAAAACATGTTGTCCAAAAATTCTTGAAGTCAATTGTTATCAACAATGGATAAAAGTAAAAACTCAAAATCCATATTTTCCAGTATGTGATGCAACCCTTCCTTGATTGTTGTTGTCACCCTTTGATTTTCCTGAATTTGCATTTGGTTGTGCAGAGCCTTTAGGCCTAATTTCACTAATCACGTGGGAACAATCATCCCTCAAATGCATCTGGGAAGACATGGATTTGTCATATCCATTGGAGGGTGAGGAAGGGGCAGCATTGGCTTTTCCTTTATCAAGGGCATGGTGGGCCTCAATTTTCAATCTCTTGCTAGCATGGGAGGATTGTACTGGCGAGTGGTCAAGGGCATCTTGGATAATGGGGTTAATAGGGGGAGGAGCAGGAAAACACAAGTTGGTCCAACCACGATGTTGGGAGACTGTCATGTGGACAGTCTCCTGCCATCCATCATTTTCAGGAACCTTGGGTTGCAATGAGACATGAAGAGATACGGGGATACTGGGGGCTTGCGGGGCTTGGAAAGGAGGCCTTTCAGGCCTAGGTTGGACTACTCCCTACCCAATCCTATTGAAAAATCCATCCTGAAACAATTGGCCGATCTCTTGTGAATCAACATCAAAATGTATGGAGAACCTAGGCCTTCTTGGGCCTCGGTTCCAATTACCTCTACCTCTGTTTCCTCGACCATGGCTACCTCGACTGAAAAAACTCATTCCTGCATACGTGATTGATTAGCAAATAGTATTTTAAATAACCATACATGACAACTCTTAAAAATATGAAATAGATTTGGCTCAACAATGTATCTGACTCATGCAATCCAATCCATACAAATTGTTTTACTGTTTATCAATGAGCAGGTGGTGAAAATGGTTTTGGGATATGCAAGGGGTTTGTATTGAGAGAAACATGATAAAATGAGGGGGAAAAGAACATGGTTATTGCTCAATGACAACAACAATCAATTGTAAATCAAACAATAAAACATCACTGTAATCCACACAAAATACTACCACTTTCAACTGCTTTAACACTGAAATTCTCTTAACTATAATCAATCTCAGAACATGGAGTGAAAGAATGAAAATGGGAAGGTGGTGGGATTTATAATTAGTGGAAAATGAAATAATGGAAGGGAAGAAGAACGATTATTGTTCATGAAATTAATTAAGTGATCCATAAAACATTCAGCGAAAAAGAGATGCACCAACCAACAATCATTGTAACCAAATAACAATTATTGTGTCTTTAACTAGTTTACTGTTCATAATCAAATATCCAATATAGTTCCATCACAAGACAATATGCATTTCACATAATTTGTAAAAGAGTTTTGTTCCTTTCGTTTATACACTTTGCATCTTATAATAATTCTCAAAACATATAATAGCAACCATTTCCACTCTGTCAACCATTGGAATACAATACTTCAATCAACAAAATACACCCAAAAGTCATGTCTCAAAATAACAATGAAGACATATTGTCCCTACAATCGGGTTTGTCCTTTAAAATGTGACGATATTCATTAAACATATGTAGGGGCAGTAAACCCAATAATCAAGATCAAATTGCAAACCCGAATTAACATTTAAACAGTCAGACAACAACCACCACCAAAACAGTCTATGCGCAGAATAATTCAATCATGCAAGTGCAACTCTATCACTGTGCAAGCCCAACTCAATGTGACTTTAAAAAGCTGGGCCATCCATCAAACACGACAGGGTATCAACAACATGCATGTCTCAAAAAATGATCAGATTGCAACAAAAACATGCTTAAAACTCTATGGGTATCCCTGAGTGTGGAACCCAAGTTATTTGTATTATACACGGTGCACATCCATGAAAACACCAAGATGCAACATATCTATTTTAAAAAAACCAAACACATAGTCACAGTAATAAATCAACCCATCGTGATGAGCCATCAACCTAATACAATATTGCTTTGATTTAGTCACTGTAATCAACTATGTTGTGCACAACTCAGCTTATTCAATTAGACAAACATAAGAATGTAGTGGATGTAGTTCTTACAGTCACCCTGGCTGCGATAACCATTAGGCCCGAAAGAAAATAACAGTTATAATGACCATTATTTCATTGTGTAGAAACACCATCAACACAATGTGGTATGCGTGGACGACATCAAGCAATTGTAACCACTGTTGAAAAAAATCAATCAGCCAAATGAGTTGTAACAACCACACATACCCACGCATTTATTTGAATTGGGGCAGCGGCCTTATCCATTAAACAATACAAAGTTATTAAACATAAGGAGAGTGACTGTGTATTTTGGGTTGTGAAAATAAAAATGCAGGGTTTACCATTGTTATAACAGAGGCAGTAAGTAAATGCCAAACCAATCACGATTGTCATATGACCAACTGGGCGAGTATATAGGATAGTTAAAATTCTTCCCTTTTGCAACTGTTGCATTGTTCCATATTTCTTTCCAATTGTTTGTATGTGGTATAGTAAAATTGAATAATTAGATCCCTCTTTCTTTCCATTTGTTATAGTATTTTTTCTTTTCTCCAAACTGCCTTTTATGTATTTTCACTAACATGTTTGTTGTGCAGGTGTTGTAAGAATAGATAGCAATGATATAAATGAATATCATAGGTCGTAGTAACATAAGGAATCAACACTTCATAAGATCCAATCATGCCCAATAACAACAAGATCTCATCAGCCATGAAAGTCATTTTGCACATCATCATAACATCAAAATGAACAGATCTTATCTTCAATAGTTCAAGGGGGTCCCACCTACTAGTATTATTTAGTTTTTATAATAATATGTTTTTAACAACACTTTGCGGGTGAAACTTCATTGACATTTTTTAATCGTCAACACCCCTTTTTGTCTAAGGGAAGGGATCAGTTATGTGAGCTTCTTGGGGAAGGCCAAGAGGTTACTTAAACTCGCCTCTGGTCTGATGGGGGGGTTCGACTGATGACGCTTTCATGGATTTCATGTACATTCACTCATTTCCCTTGCGCACTTTCATGCACCCACTTAGCCATTCATTGATCCATCCTCACCTGTGTCTTGGCTTGAAAAAGCGAAAGGAATTGTTGAGAATTAGCCATGGCATAGTTGGTTGTAATGGTCGCTGGTGAAATTTAGGTATGACCTGGGGCCTGCATATCTGATATGCGTTGGACTGTGCCCTGTTTTTCTCAAAAATGTGAGTCATGAGCGTTCCAACATTGATATTCTGAACTAGATCTATTAGAGGCCCTGGAAAAAAGAGAAGGACTTCCTAAGGGACTATGTGGCAGAGAAGGGTGGAAGTCCATTCTCTCGGGGTGGTACAGGCTGAGTAGAAGAGAGATGGGTACTTGGATTGTTGTGGGTTTTGGAAAACCTATGAGAGATTGAGAGCTGACTGGTTTGGGAACCCAAGTACACTATGGAACCGTCCTTGTGGATTCATGGCCCTGGCTTAGGGGTGACACTGTTGTTGAGATTTCAAGCAGTGGTGTCTACGGTTGGGTGGATCATCCTTGGTCTGCAGCCAATTGGTGTCGTCTTTATTAAAGATAAGTTCTCTCTATTATGGTATCATTTACATGAATATGAATGTATTTTCCATTGTATATTTAATTATTGTTTAATTGAATCTTTAGACTATGCATGCTTGTTGACTACTATTGTACATGTCGTTAAAGTCTTTTCTTTTATGCATCCTTAAATTAATTTTAAAAAGGTATCGATAAGAGAAAGAAGTCCAAGGGAGGGCTTGAAGGTAGCGTACCCCGACTTGTGGGTGGCTGGGGATGTTACATTGGTAAACCATTTGGCCAATATTTGATCAAGAAGGAAATGTGATTAAGCGTCTTCTCCTCCTCCACTCATGAATATGATCGGAAATGTGAGTAGATGATGATTGTTTAAATGAACTCAAAATTTTGGTTCATGTCTCGTATCGGATCGATAACTCAAAATGTGTTAATAAATCCATAGTTAAGGTGTTGAAGTAATTGAAGAATCCTCTTGGAAATTCAATATACCATTTGGTCGTCGAACCCATCAGAGTTCGTTGGAAAATATGTAACCTAATGGAGTCATCCATCAATAAATTAGATGAACACCAAAGATGGAAAGTCGTGACGTGATTATTTGGATCTTCCCCTGATCAATCGTCAAACTTAGGAATGTCTGATAGTAACTTGGAAGGTATGACCGACCAATAAGGAGAATGCAAGACAAGATCATTCAAAATCCTAGATAAATCCAGTAAATCCAAAGTTGCAAGAAACGACAACTTTCTGTTCACTTGAGGAAACTAGTAATTTTGAGGAGGTAGTCCCTTAGGTATACTAGTAGGACCATAAGTAGTTTGTAGATAGTTAGAGGGTTCTTTCAAATTTTATGGTGGAGGGTTTTGAGTCAAATAGCCAACTTCAGTTGGTTGATTGGTTAAGATTCCTTCGGAAGGAGCATTAGACTGAAAACCTTGACCCCAGGTAGGATTCATAGAACCTGGATATGGTTTCCCGAGATTAGGGGGTACAAAATAATTAACTTGAGGATGTTTCCCACCAGGCAGTTGTTGATTTCCTTGGAAAGGAAAATTCCAAGGTTGAGACTGTAATCCAGGGGTATATTGCTCGTACACTTGGTTATGACCCCCAACTTAAAGTAGGTTTCCCCCCAACTTGAGATGGCCCCCCAACTTGAGGTTGACCTCCAAGAGGAATTTGAAAACCAGAAGCAACAGCATGACTTGTGCCTCCAATTTGATTAGAGCTACTTGGGCCAGGATGATTAGATCCTCCAGGTAAAGGTGGAGGAGGAATGATAGGGCCCCCGGAGGGAACCTGGATAGGTGTAAGAACAAAACTACAAGCAACATTATACCCAAGATGAACAAAAATATTATCCCCTATAGATGGATTATGGGCAATGTTAGTAATAAAAGTATTTAGAGCATGATACCCATGTGGAAGTGATGGATTTAAACTAAGTGGAAGTGGTGTTCCAATATGGGCTTGAGTGATTACTGCACTTTCGGAAGAAATAGGCGTAACTTGTGGGACCATGGTAAAGCTAGCAAGCTAGAGAGGAAGAATTGTATGAGAACTAGCCAACAATTGGTATGAGACTGTGACAAAATTACTGGTCATTCCATTAAAATGATCCAAGGGTATTGTATAAGCAGTGTAATTCACGAGCGTATGTGATTCCATAAGTTGATTAGAGGTCCTCTGACATAGGTGACTCATTCCTAGTTTTTCAAAAATATTGTGTCCCGAAGAGGTCCTCCAAAGAGAGCAAACAGGACCAATAGACCTAGGATTAAAAGTTCCAGTAGTGTGAACCGGAGTTCTAAATGACTCACTCTGAAAGGGTGGATCGTCTACACCAGACTCTGTGTGATTTCCAGTAGGTATTCTAGTATAATCTTCAGCAACAATGTCTCCCGATGAATTTATCCAGAGAAAATGTGGATCTCATACAACATTCAATAAAAGATTTACACGAAGTATGGATTCCTCCAATGGAGTAGAACTTCCAATCTCAGAGGCTACATCGTTATTGACTAATCCTTTAGGAGAACCCTCTAGTGAGGTAGGAAGAAAAGGAGTATATTCTTTTGGATCTTCCGGAGGTAAACCTTGCATCCTATGTGAACGGTGAGGGTAGATGTTGGATGCACCAAATAATGAATGAAATAAAGCTATGGCCAAATAGAGAAAAAAAAAAACTCACTAATAAAATCTAGATATCACACACGCAAACAACCCTTCTTATTTTGAAGTCACTAGTTGGTGATGAAATCCAACATCGTGAAATCAAGACAAGAAGGGGCTGGGATAAAGCGGGTGGAAAAGTTACGTTGACGACCTTCTTAATGGAATTACACCCTGGTGCAAGATCCCACACATAATCATGGGTATACCCTCCAAGGAGCCCGAGTGAGTTTGGACAACATCGATTCTAGGTACCGTGAATAGTTTCCCCTCCAAAATCACCTCATATAAAGACTTTAAAGAAATAGGCCACTAAGGTTACCAATTATGAAAATGGTGCATGGGGAAGTAGTTGACATTCTAATCCATATGCAAGGGCAAGGTATCTAAGCCAGAAATCAACTCGAGGAGGTCCCCATGGGATTTTCTTCTCAAGTGAGCCCCAATAATAAGCACAATCTCTACACTAAGACCAACAAAGAAGGGTGAGTAACTTTGTCGGTCCTAATGCAACCTCGTGATTGACGTCCCTTGTGTTAGAAGGGATTCCCAGGACAAAATGTAGCAAGTGGATTTGTACTCTCCCTATCACAAGATACTATTGTGTTTTTTTCTGCTTTGGAGAGTGTGCCTTACAACCTATTCCAAAGTGTTATCCTAGCTAATGCTGGTGCATAAAAGTTCTAGAAAATAAAATTTGCTAATAGATTTTAAAATTACGTTGTATTTTAAATATTGTTGTTTACTCAAAAGGGAAATGGAAGTGAAACTAATGATGTATTTGACCTTGACCCAATAAGATTCAAGAAGAGATTAAATGCAATCGTTTCGTTCGATGAAATCTAATTACAATAGGGAGAAGGTTTCTCTTTTCCAGAATACAAAATCTACAAAGAAAAATTTCTCAATATTTGAATGATATGGATTTCAAACAATCAGCTACTAAATTTTCCAATCTTCTCTTTTGAACAAATACTTGAATGCAAAAAAATTCTTACAAATACTACTAACCAGAAGAATAAACTTTTGTCCTTTCCTTTTCGAATCAGAACAGAGACATAATCCAAAAAAGAAATAATGGTCTAAGAAGACTAATGCACTCTCAACATTATTCTCAAATCAAACTCACAATCCAAACAAAAATGAAATGATAAAGAAAACCTTTTGTCGAATGCAAACAAAAATTGTGTCTTAATCAACAACAATCCAAAATTTTAAAAACAATCCAAAACTCAAAACAAATCAAACAAGCACCCAGTAACAAAGTCTTGAGATTATACCCTTGCGACAACAAGTCAAAAAATAAAACTTGCAAATATCATGAAGAAGACTCTCAATCCTTGAAAATCAATCAAATTCAGGTTTAAAATATGTAAACCAATCATTCACCAATGCTAAAAGTTCATCCCAGGAAGTAAAGACAAATATGGGAAAAGAAAAGAAAATTGACCGCCACTCAACAATTTCTACAGGAATCGTCGCATGTTGCATAAGGGTACAATGCGATGATCTAGGATCGTCATAGGATGTTAGCAAGGCACAGTGTGACGTCGTCACCCTGGTTTGCACAAGTAGAGTGTGATGACAAAGAATCATCGCAGGCTATAAATAGGACACAGTGCGAYGATCTCTGAATATAAAGAAAATTTGTAAGAATGACAAAAAAWTTCAATGAACCTTTAGGACCAGGGAGTCAAGATGGATCACCTAGAGACTCARAGAATGAAATTGATCAAAAGAAGGTAGGATAAAAGAAAAGAAGAAGCAAAAAACAAAAAGAGGTTGTATCCCTAGTATGGTCTCCAATTTTTTTATCGGACAAATCKGTAAGTGCGGACACAAACTGATCTCCTTAACTTTCACAGGAAGCTAGAACAAAACAAGACATAACACAAACTTCACTTTAGACTTCATTGTAATATAAACTAGTTCAGAGAGGGACAAGTGGCATACCTTTTAAATTATGMTTTATCTTTGCTAGTGTCGTCCTTATCGCTCCATCTTTGGATTTGTGGGATGGTAAACCTGTTTAAGAAGCACAAACCAACAAAGAGTGAGAGAGAACAAATATGCATACATTCCAATGAATTATATGTATAAGATCAAGGAGTTATACAATAAAATCCAAGACACCTTTATGGGGAAGAAATGTATTGCTGCATTATATTAAAATGGAAAGTGGAGAATACAACCCATGCCTTGATGTTGCAATGTCCCTTTCATTGGCTCTTTGCTGCAACACACACACCTTTGCTCCAATGCCTTTGATGAATAAGATCCACAATCTGGCTTAGAGAGCTAAAGTAAAGCTATCTCAAGTATAATCTATAGCAGAACTCTTCATTCATATGCAATCCTTTGCAAACCTTAGCCTTCTCAACCTTATCCTTTTCCATGAGAGATCCTTATTTATATAGGGTGAAAGAGGGATGGATGAGGATATTAGGATGATCCCACTAAATCATAGAAGTGAGTAAGATCCAAACCAATCGGAGGCCACCTCATCTTATAGAAAATTCATGAATTTTGACTTTTATTTTGTTTAAGCATCGTCGCACCCTATGCACAGGCAACCTGCGACGATGACACAATCCATCTTTTGTGCAGCGTGCAATGATCAAGAATCATCACACCCCAAGCATAGAGAAGGGTGCGATGATATTCCTTGTCATATTTTTTTGAGGGAGGAAAAGCAAGCCACTTTTCCCATGGATAAAGTCTCTTTTAATGTTTACAGGGAACATGGAAGTGAGTTAAGAACATGTCGTTAGTTGATCACTGGGATTACCAAAATAATGTGTAACACCTGTACAACAACAAGTGCATCAACCATGCACCAAAACCTATACCAAACCGTGCATCAACCATGCACCACAACTATGCCAAACCATGCATCAACCATTCACATCAACAACCATGTACCACACTAAGTACATCAACGATCAACACCTATAGTATACCATGTATCAACCATGTACTACAACAAGTACATCAACCATAAACACCTATACCATACCATGTATAAAGCATGTACTACACCAAGTACATCAACCATGGACAATACCAAGTAGATCGACCATGCATCAATGTCACCAAGGAATGCCTCATACATATACCAAAAATGTATCTCAAACAATGTGCCCAATATCCAATATGCTCCTCAAACCACGTGCCTCAAACATATACCATATCACTCATTATATGTCTCAATCATGCCATACACCATGTACCATAAGATATCAACAATGAAGTGCCTCAATAAAGTACCAAGGAATGTGCCTCATACATATGTCAATATAAATATGTGCCTCTAACAATGAACCATAACATCCATGTACCAAGTACAAATAATATGTGTCAAGCATATATCAATGTCACATCAACCATATGCAACCATGTACCATGTACCACAAGGGTTCCAAGACATTCGTTAAGAATGTGCCATACCATCCATGAAACAAGCCTCAAACAAACACATGTAAAACATACCTTTACTCATGAAGAGGTCCTGGTGCATATCATCTCAGCCCAAGAAACCTTCCTCAACTTTAGAATAAACAATATGGAACCTTATTTTATATTTTTCAAAAGCATGTGCTACTTGCTCCACTGTGACCTGTGGATGTTTGCTACTTTCTCCATTGTGACCCATGGATGTCTGCTACTTTCTCCACTATGACCTGCGAATAACCGCTACTTTATCCACTGTGACCCGCAGATGTCCGCTACTTTGTCCACCGTGACCCATGGATGTCTTCTACTTTTTCCACTGTGACCCACAGATAACTTCAGGAACTAGGGTTACTCATGTTTGCTGCAACACTGAGACTTTCACCTTCGACCTTCCTTTGCTACCTCAAAAACATTTCGTCGCAAACTAGCCAAAAGATCACAATACTAGACCATAACATTCACCAGATAGATATTCAATTGTAAGTGTGTGAGTATGTTTGTGAATGACTCATTGAGAGGTATTTATACTTTTTCTATATAACCTCTTCCTTAAACTTGGATTCTAGAGATTTCTTGTTACAACCACTTTACCCTTTCATTCATTGACTTGTCCAACTGGGGCTTCTTGACCATTCTTCAAGGTTTCCAACTTCACAAGGCTGTATCGCCCTAACCATGAGGAACCACGTGGAATACCACATATCACTGGAAACTACATGACAAGGAATATACATCTATGAGTGTCATACCTGCAATTTCATTATCCTTCATGTCCATATTCCTCAACCACATTTGTGTACCAAAACCACACCGTAGGGGATTCATGTAGACTACATCAAATGCACCCAACTAACTCATCATCAATCTCAATCATACAAATGTCAATCAATTTCCCAACAATCTTATCCACATCTCTGGACCTCTCCAAGGGTTGACATCAATCTC
>SNQJ01S0248454.1:0-12370 GCA_010110895.2 Picea sitchensis
TGCCATTGGTAGCACCACTTTTTTATTTGGGTGTTGATTTTAAGATTTTAGCTGCAGCAATACAAATTGTTAAGACCATGCTTTCAAATAAGTTGTAATTTAAACCCCAAAAAAGGAGGTGATGTTAGTAGTGTCATTTTCGATTCAAGGGTTGATTTTAATATTTTGGTTGCAATGAAACTCACTATTAAGGCCATGGTTTCAACCAAGTTGTAGTGTTAACCCAAAAAGAAGGTTGTTCTTGGTAGGACCACTTTTAAATTTGGGGCTGATTATAAGGTTTTTCTTAGCAACATTACGAGTTTTTAAGGCCATGGTTGCAAAAGGTTGTAATTTTAACCTAAAAAATGGTGATTCCAGGGACACTAATTTTCGATTTGGGGTTTATTTTGGTAATTTGACCTAAGAATATAGGGTTTTAAGGCTAGAGTTTCCATTTTGAGATCATAGTGCTTATCAAATCAGTAACTCCGTTGATATAGAATGCACCACTATATTCAACAAGTGACATAAAAATTGCAACAATCATTACAACCGTTTATTCTACATAAAAAAATAGGTGCTCCCCGTTGAAATGGATATTAAAATCTTATCCAGGGAGCATAAAGAGCTAATCCACAATCATTTATTCCACATTGAACTTTGGTCCTAAGATGGCTATCCTTGTATGCTCCACTTATAGCAAGAATATGGGCATATGCCTACACAATAACAACAACAATTTTGATGGCTAATCCATGAAAAATAGGCTTCTTACCAGGCTTGATATGTCAAGCATAATGTGAAAAGAAAACTAGAGAATTAAGTCCCGGAAGCCCTATTTTTTAGCATTTACCTACCTACTCACTTGAAAGACTTTGCTGGCCAAAAGAAATGTTGCAGTTGGGGTTCAAGAGTGGAGGAGAATACATTCTTTTTTTATGTTGGAGAATTTGTTAAGAACATCTAACAAGGTATGTTATGCACATATGAACAACAAAAGCATTTTATATTCTTTACTAGATATAATAATATCATCCACTGCAGTTCTTTGCATGGTGCTTAACAAATGCAACTCAAGTTTACCTAAACTTTTTTCATTATAAATTGCCGAGTTTCAGAGTTCCAAGTGAACACTAAATGAAAAATGATAACTAGTCATCGACTACTAATGCAATTTTGTAACATTGAAAATAATTTTTTCCAAACTTGTTTGTGCCAATCATTTCAATATGACTACCATTGATCCCCACAAGATGAGATCCCGACATTAAAATCATGGAAATGGTTAGCATCCTTCACAATTATTTTTCACCCAACTATCTTGGAGATGAACTTTGTGTCATTATGACAATCACCACACGCACAAAGGTTTTTGGTGATTCATATAGGCATCCCATGGCATGCATTGGAAATTCCAAAATAAATGGAAAACTTCTTGTTGTGGCTACACAATATGTATTCATTTTCCACCTCTACGTCATACAATACAAAGCTTGTCTCTGACATATACCCCGCCTCCTCCATGTGCACATGCAAACTGTTCAATATGGCATAAATATTGTGGGTGTGATCTATCTTCAACAAGAAATGCATGAACCTTTTTCTTGAGTTTAATCCAATTACATCCCGTCATCCTTTTCAAGCCATTATTTTTCATCATAGTTCTTATCTTTACTGCATCATCCCACCTACCAATTGCATCATAGACATTTGATATTAGCACATAATTTCCAACATCTCTAGGTTCTACCTCATGGAATAACACTATCACATACTCCCCTAAATCCAAGTTTCTTACATGCATTAAGCAAGCCTGCCTATATACTAGCATAAGATTCTAGAAGCAGTTCTTCAATGAAGTTTTGTGCTTCATACAATGGTCCAACTCAACAAAGAAGGTCGACCATGCATCTGTAGTGATCCAACTAAGTGGTGATGCAATAAACTTGTTTCATCTACTCAAAGTATGGAAAACCTTCATCCACTCCGCTTGCATGACTGTAAGTAGGCAATGCTACAAAAAAAGTGACGTGGTCTGGCTTCATGCCTTCCACTTGCATTCGATTGAAAAGTTGGAGAGCATCCTCACCATGCCCATGCATTCCATAGCCTGCAATCATTGCAATCCTTGAGACCACATTAGAAACAAAAGTTATATGGTCTGGCTTCCTGTTCCCACTTGCATTCGGTTAAAAATTTGGAGAGAATAACCATGCTCTTGCATACCATAGCCTGCAATCATTGCAATCCATGAGACCACATTAGCAACAAAAATGATATGGTCCGGCTTCATGTTTCCCACTTGCATTCGGTTAAAAAGTTGGAGAGAATAACCATGCCCATGCATACCATAGCCTGCAATAATTGTAATCCATGAGACCACATTAGCTTGAGACGTCTGATCCAGGTCGATATTGGTGGCCACCCACCTATTCCAATTGGCTCCTGGCTCCTCTTATCCGTTTTTGTTCAACACGTTCTTCTGTACTTCTTTGTAATTTTGGGTTCTACACTTCTAGGGCTGTCTGAAGCCCCACACATCCTCCAGGTGGATACTGGTGGCCTCTGACCTAATCCAACTAGCTTATTTTGTATGTTTTCATGTCAACACATCTTCTTGTACTTCTAGGGCCATTTTGGGGCCCTAAATGTTGTTTTTTTGGCTCACCACAGTCACAATGTAGACAAAGTCAAAGTTTGATGACATAATATGTAGTTCTTTGAAATACCTTTCCAACGGGCTATCACGCACTTAAAACAAAGGTCATATGCAAAAGTTACGACCCTAGGAAGTTGAGGTACCAACTTACACCAACTTACCCATAGGGACCCACATGAATTTTGGAGTTTCACCTTATAGGGTTCGGTTTTTGGATGTCTAGGGTTTTGGCATTCATGAGTAATATCAAAAAGGCCTCTGGAGCCTCATTGTAATCCATTATGCTAAGATGGATGCACGTAGAAGCCACATCTCTTCTCAGAGATAGCTACCACCATTTCAGCAAGTGTTTTAGTTCTACAGTTTTACAGTTTCAACCTATTTCATTATTCAATAGAAGATATTGTTCACTGGATATCTGTGTTATTATTCATATCTTTGTGTTTATTTTATTCAATATTTTAATCAGTTCGTTTCGCTCCTAAATCCAGATCAGTGGTATTAGAGCAATCCTCTCTTCATTTATTTTTCTTCGTGCATGTCCCTGACAAGATCTAGGTATAAGAAGTTGGGACTCGAACCAATCGAGCCATTACAAGATCGACCACACCGAGCTTGACAACAACCCATGGGGGACGAAAAGAAAGATGATGGAGCATGAGATCCTAATAAAATGTTGCTCTAGGAAGCCCTTGCGTAACAAAGGAACGAAATGATGGACAACTTCACACAGATTCTTCGATGACTGCCCACAAGAGAAGCATCTTCATCAAGCGGCCATGCAACCCCCTTCAAGGTACAAGTAAATTTTGATATTCCATTATTTGAAGGATTGATATATGCAGATGCTGTAGATAAATGGTTGAATCTGCTCGAAGGGTATTTTTCGGTCCACAATTTTTTCGATAGGGAAAAGATCACTTTTTCATTCCTCAAGGCCGTTCCCCATGTTAAAGACTGGTGGGATACTTACTCTAAGCAAAGGGCCGTGGATGAATCTGCAATGTTTGTGGTGGGCCCTACATGGGATTCCTTCTGGGACGCCATTAAAGAACAATACTACCCTGTTGGAAGCTACGAGGACCAATACACCAGATGGACCACTCTACGTCACGAAAGGGACCAGACAGTACCAGATTTCACCAATATTTTTCATACCCTACGCACAAAATTGAGTATCAAATACTTTGAGCGCCATCTGGTGCTCAAATATCATGACTGTTTGCATAGATACATTTAAACAGAAATGGAATTTCTGGACATCGCCTTATTGGGCATGACTTATAGATACACTGTCAAGATCGAGCAAAAATTTAAGCAAAAAAGGCAAGAGTTTGGATCTGCAAACCCCTCACAGCCGAAGCAGGTAAAAGGCAGCCCCAACCCACACAACAAGGGACCAAGTTGAGAGGCCGCCCTCAGGACAACCAATCCAAGCTGCAACACAAGAAGGGAAATGAGAAGACAAAGAAGGACACAAGAAAATGGTGTGAGTACCATAAAATCCCTTGGCACAACACTGAAGAATGTCGCTCCAAGCAGTCCGTCATGGCCGAATTGAAGATTTTCGAGTCAGAGGCTGATTCTGATTCTGAATCAAATCCTGAAGGAGGGAAGCGGATTATCGATGCTGAACCCAGTGCCACTGTCTCTACCACCAAATTCTGTCCAAGTGAACCAGAAGAACCAGGGGAAGGGGAACGCCTCTTTCACTCGCAAACGTGGGTAAAGGGGGCTCCGCTTCATTTCATTGTCGATAGCGGTAGTCAGAAGAACCTGATTTCAACAGATGTCGTTAAGTGGTTGAACCTGCCAACGACACTGCACCCGCAACCCTACACCATCGGCTGGCTTCGCCAAGGAAGAGATCTTTGTGTCAGCCAACAACGCCGTCTGCTCTATGACATCAAGCCTTTCAAAGATAAGGTACTGTGTGATATTGTTCCCCTTGAATTTTGTGATGTTTTTTTAGGACAACCATATTTGTGGAAGCGTCATGTTGTGTATGAGTCTAGACCCTACAATGTTATTATTACTTTGGTAGACAATTTTACAGGATACCAAAGGTAGCGCTACCTACTGCTATTTCTTTAATCTTTGCTAAGCAATGTAGTAAGGTCATCTCACAGACCGGGAAGTTCGTCTTATTTGTGATCCATGCTCATAGTAAGTAGAAGGTCTCTTCCACATCCGTGGCCTCTACACAGAGCCTCTCTTTGCACCAGAAGAAAGTGGATGAGATCGTGAAAGAATATCGAGACATCTTCTCCTCACCTACAGGGGTACTGACACACTGCCAAGTCAAGCATCCAATTGATATGACCCCCAACACACCTCTACCTAATGGACCAGTCTATCATCACTCGTTGACAGAAAATGACAAAATCAGGTGACGAATCCAAGAGCTGCTTCAAAATGGGCACATCAGACCCAACTTCTCCCCTTGCGAAATCCCGATTGTACTGGTGCAGAAGAAGGATGGGACGTGGTGAATTTGCATTGATTACAGAGCCTTAAAAAAAATCACAGTCAGGAACTGGTACCCCATTCCCAGGATTGATGACCTTCTTGACCAACTCAAAGGGGAAAAGTTATTCAACAATATTGACCTAAAGTCTGGCTATCACCAGGTTCCCATCGAACCAACTGATGTATGGAAGACAACCTTCAAATCTAAAGAAGGTCTCTTTGAATGGCTAGTCATTCCCTTTGGCTTAAAAAATGCACCAACCACTTTCATGAGGTTTATGGATGATGTATCGACACCCTTCACTAACTCCTTTGTGGTGGTATATTTGGATGACATCCTCATATTCAACAAAACGTGAGAGGAGCACATGCGACATATTCAATAGGTTTTGAGCACTCTACGACAGCACAAGCTATATGCCAACTTGGAAAAATTATCTTTTGGCATGAATAGGGTCCAATACTTGGGCTACATTGTTGATGAGCATGGGCTACATGTTGATCCAGCTAAGGTCCAAGTCATCCGTGACTGGCCAGCCGCAATCACACTGACCGAGCTTCAGAGCTTCTTGGGACTAGCCAACTTCTACCGACGGTTCATGTTGGGATTCTCCCATATTGCATGGGCCCTCAGCCAGGTGAACGAGGGCGGTGGTAGGGCCAAGTTCGTGTTGGGGAAGAAGCAACAACGAGTATTCGATGATCTGAAGCATCGATTGTGCTCAACCCTAGTACTCTCCTTGCCCGATCTGCAACAACCGTTCAAGATTGAGACTGATGCATCTGACTATGCTGTGGATGCAGTTCTCACTCAGCACGAGCATTCGTTGGCATATCATAGTGAGACACTCTCCGACACTGCTCGAAAATAACCCACCTATGACAAGGAAATTTATTCCATTGTACAAGCCTATCGTCAATGGAAACATTACATTATAGGAAAAGAAATGATCATACACACTGATCACAAGCCTCTGCAGTTCATACAAACATAGAGGGAATTGCAGAATGACCACCATCATAAGTGGTCCACCTACCTGCAACAGTTCCATCTCAACATAAAGTATAAGACAAGTATCTCCAATCGTGTCGCTGACTGCCTCAGTCGGCCTCCTGTGGCTACACTCACCACTGTGCTCCATTACCGTGGACATGAAGCATCTGAGTGGCCCCAGCTTTATCAACAAGATCCGGACTTCACCACCACCTATCACCTCTTGGGTACAGGGGAAACTGTCACTGATTTTCACATTTAGGATAAACTCTTATGCCACCTGGGCCATCTCTGTGTTCCTAAAAATGAGCATGCAAAGATGATTTGGGAATCCCACTACAGTTGGGTGGCATGACATTTTGGTGTGGAGAAAACTGTGGCCGTTCTTCAGAAACATTTTTATCGGCCAAAACTTCGATAAGACGTCAACAAGTATATCAGATCTTTCACTGCCTGTGCCATTGCCAAGCTAGCCATCAAGAAGCAAGGATTATACACTCCTCTTCCTATTCCCGAGAATCCTTGGGAATCCATCTCAATGGATTACATGTCTAGCTTTCCATCCACCAAACAAGGAAATGACTGCGTATTTGTGGTTGTTGATCGGTTTTTGAAGATGGCCATCCTCACAACCTACAAGAATAATATCACAACGACAGATACTACCAAGCTCTTCTTCGAACGAGTGTGGTTACACTTTGGGATACCATAGACCATCATCTCTGACCGAGACAACAGGTTCCTCAACACATTTTGGTCGAGTCTCTGGTCTCTGTTGGACACCAAGCTCACAAAATCCACTACTTTCCACCCCCAAACCGACGACCAAACAAAGGTCATCAATCTGATGATTTTGCACATCATGCGCATGTACAATTCTAAGCATCCATGTACATGGGACGAGAGTCTCCTCTATATTCAACACAATTACAACAGGGCTCTCCATAGATCCACCGACCATAGGCCATTTTAGGCGGACCTGGGATTCGAACCCTCGGGACCCATTGATGTTGCACTTCCTCTTGCCACTGAACAAACATAATCTTCCCATGATCAGTCTGCGATCGACAAAGCCGCCAGATTCATTGAGTGGATTCATCACATCCGCCAATAGGTCCAAGAGATTTTGCAGAAATCCAATGCTAAGTACAAGAAACACCATGATCAACACATGGTACCAGACCCGTTTCAAGTTGGTGACAAAGTTTGGTTACATTTGCAGAAGGAGCGTCTCACGGGGCCCCATCGAAAGCTTCACCTACTTATCTATGGGCCTTAAATTATCATCAAGGCTATGGGTAGCAATGCGTTTGCGCTCAACACTCCACCCTTCCTTGGCCTATATCCAATGTTCAATGTGGACCTCCTTCGGCCATATTTTCCACCATTATTGGACACCTCAGAGTTCGCAGAAGAACTGACACCAACAGAGCTCAACCCTGACTGCATGGAACAATCCTCCACTGATTAGATAGTGGATACACATGTCAAGGGCACTCGCCAACAAAGGATTCAGCTCTATCAGGTTGTCAAGGTAGGGCAACTCCTACACCAAGGCAAGTGGCTCAGCCATGGCCACCAAATCCAGCAGAATTTTCCTCACCTAATGGGGGAACTCAACACAATGTAGACCATTGCTTCCTAAGGGGGGAGGATTGATCTAGGTGGATATTGGTGGCCACCCACCTATTACAAATGGCTCCTGGCTCATCTTGTCCATTTTTGTTCAACACGTTCTTCTGTACTTCTTTGTAATTGTGGGTTCTACATTTATGGGGCTGTCTGAAGCCCCACACATCCTCCAGGTGGACACTGGTGGCCTCTCGCCTAATTAAATTGGCTTATTTTGTATGTTTTCATGTCAACACATCTTGCTGTACTTCCAACTCCATTTTGGGGCCCTAAACGTTGTTTTTTTGGCTCGCCACAGTCAAACTGCAGATAGAGTCAGATTTTGACGACAAAATGTGTAGCTCTCTAAAAGACCTTTCCAACAGGATATCACGTGCCTAGAACGAAGGTTGTATGCAAAAGTTACGACCTTGGGAAGTTGAGGTACCAACTTACACCAACTTACCCATAGGGGCCCACATGAATTTTGGCGTTTCACCTTCTAGGGTTAGGTTTTTGGATGTCTAGGGTTTTGGAATTCATGAGTAATATCAAAAAGGCCTCTAGAGCCCCATTGCAATCCATTCTTCTTAGTCGAATGCACGTAGTAGTCACATATCTTCGTAGAGATAGCTACCACCATTTGAGCAAGTGTTTCAGTTATGCAGTTTTATAGTTTCATCTTATTTTATTATTCAATAGAAGATATTGTTCACTGGATATCTGTGTTATTCTTCATATCTCTATGTTTATTGTATTTAGTCTATTAATCAGTTCGTTCCACTCCTAAATCTGGATCAACGTCTTATCAAATAATTGGCATTCTGTCTCTATACTCCAACACTTCACATAGATGTCCATTTCAATAGTCTGAACAAAAATATCGAAATAAAATGCACTTCTAAGTATGTAATTGTGGATGTTTTTACCCTTTTGTAGAACTGCTAAGTAGGAAAATGTGGGCATAACACTCAAGATTACAATCGATTTGGGTTTTACACTTGCCAAATACATCTTATGGAAATATTTAAGGGCATCATTAGCATGCCCATCTGAATACATGCTCCAATCACCGCATTCCACAAAACTATGTTTTTTTTAATGATTTGCTTAAAAATGTGGTATGCAATCTTTATATTTCCATAGTTGGCATACAAATTTATAAGAGCACTCCCTAGATAAACATTACATTGGAAGGTGTTACTCCCCTACTTTTAGGGGTAACTAGAGTATAAAGTTTTCTCCACGATCCACATTTCAGACAATAGATCCAATGATGTCATTCTGGACTCTCCATAGACAATTGCCCACATATGCCTTCCATTACATGCTCAAATCAACTCACTCATATGATATGATGCATTTACATACTCGTATACATTGTTATGGCATTGCATATCGAGTGATAATGTTAATACTTGAGGTATGAAAGTGGTGATTATGGATTGATTTGGATAATGAATCATGATGTTTTGAAGTTATGCTTTTTGGATTGTCTCACCTTGGTGGTCATTATCATTTTCTAGTCAAGAGTTGTCACTCTTGGTCAAATTTGTACTACTCGGGGGCTTTAATGGGATAACATGTCCATATCCCTCACCATGAATAACACATTCCATCTATAACCTATCCATTGTTCTTTCTTTTGGGATGGTTGTTACATGTATCCCAAAAACGTTTATGTTTCATAATCCCATGATAAGAAGGGGATTGAGAGCCTGAGGTTGACGCAATTTTATAAAAAATGATATAGAAAGAGAAAAATTCCCAATTCAAAATGCGAGGAAAAGAAAAAAACAAGAAAAAACAAAGTTTTAAAAACCAAGAAAAAAAAATAAGCATGAGCTCTACCCCCTCGCTAAGAGGCCATCACCCTAAGTCCTATGCAATGAATGCATATCTTATGAAAGGACTTAGCAAATCAAGTGTCAAAATCCAAAATAGGTTAAAGCTATAAATAAAAAGGAAAACAAGGGTTTGGAAAGTCCCGGTGTTGAGGAAAGGGTACCTCACTGCCTGAACTCCCTCTACAAAGGTGCTCATGAGGATGACTATTCTACATGGCCTTTCATGCCAATGACATCCACCCCATGAAGTAAACCCCCATCCATACCACTATCATTGCATATACTCCTTGATGGTATCCTTGGGACATACCTCTTGGTATGGGTACCAGAACACCTAATAGGGGGTAATAATGACCCTCTCATACCTAGACTTGGCAAATTGTATAATTTTGCAATCTAGAGTAAAGTTTGAAAAGGATATTTTGTGAGATATATCTAATGGATTTTGTATTAACATGACTCACTTTATATGTTGTGTTTGGATTGTGTACCTTGCCTCTGGTCTTCGTGATGCATATTGGAGCACATGGGCCCCTCCTCGGATGATGATTGAACATGCTTGGTTGATCTTGGATCATTTGGAGGATGTTGAGGGTTTACTACCCCCCACTTTTATGGAGGTCGCACCCAACACTTGAGAGAGGTCATTTGGCACTCCTAGGAGGACGTTGGGGATTTTGAGCACATGGCTCCATTCATGAGACACCCTAGCACACATGGGGTATGACCTTGAGCTCATTGATGATGAGCGTTTCATGCATGATGATGTTGGCTTGATGGGAAAAACCTTCTATTGAGGACGTTTCACTTGGAGAGATGGTGTGGCACATTTTATCACCCTTTAATGATGGGATGTTTCACTTTGATGATGGGACGTTGCACCTTTTGATGATAGGGCACCCTAATGTGACGTTTGGGGCACCTTGGTGTGACATTTGGGGATTCTTGGTGATCGTATCGCACCTTTTGATGAAACATCACACCCATTGGGGTATGGTACACCTTGATGTGATCTTTTGGGGCTTCTTGGCACCTTTTGATGAGACATCACACCCTTTGGACGATGAGGCACCTCTTTAGATGAAAAGTTGCACCCTTTCATGGAAAATTCTCACTTAGATCTCTCATATAAATAGAGAATCGTTTCTCATTTGTAAATCATTTCTACTTGTGGAGATTTATCACTCTTGTCTACTTCTATCTGTTCTCTCTCATGAAGAATGCTATGGATGGTTAACTAGGGCCATTTTTTTCAGGAGCTATGTTTGTGGATCTTCTACTACCACTTGGATGACATGGAAATTAGGGTTTTGATGGATGAAATATGTCTTGAGTAAGCGTTCTCTTTTCATATTGTGGTTATGTTTATTAATGCATTTTTAGATTGATGTTGTTTCTCTAGTGGTGGTTCTTCATCCTCTTGGATCATTCTTGAACAAAACCCTCTTGTCAAAATTCTTGTAAGGTTTACTAGTGGAGGAATCTTCCCTTGCATCATCCCTTGATATTTTAGGAGGATTGCCTAGGGTTAGTATTGGACAACCTCTAAGCCTCACCATAAAATAATCCACTTTATTCTCTCAAAGAATAATCACTTTTTGACCCCATATACCCAAAATAGTAGGCACTAGTCTTTTTTGTCCATAATAGTCAATCATTATTACTGAAATTTACTACTTTAGGGTTAAGGTTAGGGTTTATTTGTTGCAAAAGAATATTTCCAGCCATAAGGACCTAGACGTCTAGGGTGTTTAGGCATACCATTGACCTAAAATACATTGCTGAAACTCTAAATTAATTTTTTGAAGTGTTATGACAACCATCTAAGGAAGATGTCTAGGGTTTTAGGGTTGTTTTTTACTATTTAATTTTTTGATTTTGATGGCAACTAAAACCCTAATTTAACCTAATATTTATCTCTCTTATTTACTGGATCATTTACTGATCAAAGGGATATCATTTCTACATTTGTAATTGTTTATTTAATGTTGTAATGATTCATTTTACTACTGAAAATTCACTATTTTATAGCTATAATAATTGTACTACTATTGAAAATTACATATTTCACTGCTGCAATAATCTCTATATTATTAGAGATCATTTAGTTTACTACTGTAATAGTTTCTTTATCGTTTTTATAATTT
Source organism: Picea sitchensis (assembly GCA_010110895.2). Lineage (NCBI taxonomy): Eukaryota > Viridiplantae > Streptophyta > Pinopsida > Pinales > Pinaceae > Picea > Picea sitchensis. Next base: position 11,710 of record SNQJ01S0248454.1, read on the forward strand.
ATTTCATTGTTGTAATTTCACACATTCCTTACATATTTTACTGTACCCTTAGACCTTTTCTTTATTTCTAGTGTTTGGGGACCCTATTAAACTCATACTTGACTTGGAGATCCTCTCTTTTGGGCTTGAACCCTTTACACTTAAAATCTAGAAATTGTCTTATTCCACCACCTCTCTATTACTTTGCCTATCCTTATCTTGGTGGTATTGTGAGTAGTCATCCCAAGGAGCCCTAAACTTGATTTTTTCTTGCCTAAGGATTCTTGGAGGCTATTGTGGAAGCCTCCCTTGTGTTGGATACTATTCCTTCACTAAAGAGAGGGAAGTTGTGTTGGTTGTGGAGCCTAATTATCTTCTTGATTCAGAGGTCTTGTTTCAGTCGTGTTTGGATCCCATTTCCTTATGGGGGGTGTGTGGTGGGGCTTACCCTGCCACATTTGTCACCAGGGGGTTTAGAGGGGGCAGTGACAATTCATTGGAGCCCCCTTGGTGGGGGTTTAGGGGTAGCTCCCCCGAAGAGAATTTTTTGGGAAAATTTCCTTGTAAAATATTGAAATTTCGTAGTTAATCTGGACTGTTCATTATATGGTCGCAGATCTGACGGTAGAAGTTACGTTAGGGTTTTTTTTTTTTTGACGAAAACGGTTATAGTTTATATTAG